>CAHIKZ030002327.1:265000-285459 GCA_903632075.3 Acanthosepion pharaonis | reverse complement strand
GACTATATTCAATTCAACATGAAAAAAGGCGATGGACTAATCCAAACAGATAACTGAAATTTTTTATAAGATCAGCGTTACGTTTTAACATAAGCACGTCGTCGTCACGTTTACGAACTGTTTATATGAGAAAATCGTTCAATCGAGCTTACCTAATATTTTGAAATCATCTTCAAATACGTTTTCACAACATCGCCTACGTAACGACGACGTGATCATATTAAAACGGGACGCTGATCTTATAAAAAAATTCAGTTATCTGTTTGGATTAGTCTTGCTCTTGTGTCCATCGTCTTTTTCATGGTGAATTGAATATAGTCTAATGTTAATTATGTTTTATGAATATATCCTGAAGATGGTCTATTAGGCCGAAACGTCCGACGTTGACATTATATTAACATTAAAACAGCATAATTGCATATTAGGATTTTGGTTTGTTTTTTCCGTATATTTTTTCTTCATATATATATATATATATATATATATATATATATATATATATATATATATATATATATGTAAAAAGAGATGTCTTGTGACGATTTGATTTTTGGTCATTTAGGACTTCATCATACTAAATTTGGCATAACAAATTTAGTCAAATGCAATCTTAAAGGACGAAACCCATCGCAAAAAAAACTTTGTCCACTATGCCATATATATATATATATATATATATATATATATATATATATATATATATATATATAAAATAAAGAAATCCTATTTTGCAATACGTATTTCTGGTCTCTTTGGTACACCGTGCTTCCGGTGTTTATGACCGACACTATAATATTAATATATCATTATATATAAATATGTTAGCTTATTTTCTACGATATAGACATTTCATAGACTTTAAAATATATCTATGGTTTTTTTCACAGTTAATAACAAGGATTTAAAAAAACAGGAATATATGAAATTTCTTTTCCAGCAATACTGTTCCTGAATTCATAAGATGTATGTAATTACCAACCAAATTTCACTTTCGAAACATATTTTCCCTGTGTTTAATGTTCCAAACTGTAAAATATTTCTATAATGAAATAATAGTTCCAAAATCAAAAACTTGTCGTTTATTATATCACTGTCTGTATAAAGAAATTCACATAGACACACACATTATTATACATACATTTTTATATAAAACAAAGGTAGGATAAAAAATACTATTAGAACAGAGATATGAATAAGTGAAACAAAAAGAAAGAAGCCCCTTTTTCGAACGGCAATTGAATGACTGTCAACACTGAAATATCATCAATCAAAAAGGGAAAAAAATTGGGAAAAAAATTAACAAAGCAGAGATAAATTAGTTGAACAAGTGAAATTCATTTTGATACTATTTTTTATGCCTGGTTTCAAATATGTGGAAGACATTTTATTGTTATCCATCATCCGGTATGGCAGTCTGAATATTTCAACATTGTGGCAATTCGACTCATATCTTCATCTTTACTTTTCGAAAGTCTTAGAGATGAGACAACGAAAAAGAAAAGGATATAATTTTTTTTTTTTACAGCTCTTTGCTGGAGGAAGAAAATGGTGAGTATATTTTATACCTGAAAAAAAGAAAAGAAAAGGAAAACCAAATACAAATGCTGAACTGTTAAATAAAATTTTCTTTTTTATTTGCGTTGCAGTTGTATAAAATAATATTTGTATATCCTTGGTTGACCCAAATTGAGCTAAAAGAAAAATGAACAGACGTATTAAAAATCTACTTTATTTAAAACTCTTTGCTTTTTATTTTCAGTTGTTTATCATTATTTGTTAATATTATTTTTTCCAAACATTAAGTCAAGACAAATGCAATGACTGAATATGTGGGTGAGACATCACGTGATTTAAAAGTCCGCATCTACGAACATAAGAAAGAACAGAGTTCAGCTTTCTCGTATTGCATCGAAAGTTTGATTTCACTAATGGCACCCTAATTAAGAAAGAATATAATTCTTTAAGGAGAAAAAAATGAAAACTTGTTTTACAATTTTTTTCCTTTTAAATTTTAATAGACAGACACGATGACGAATAAACATTAAATCGGATGCCAGCTTAGATATGCAAGAATCTTCCCAAACTTACATAAATCTAGAACTATCTACGGTTTTAATGCACGCGATACGTGTTTCAATGAGAATTGATCCAAATAAAATTTAGCGGATACCCATATTTGAGTAGAGGTTCCATTTATTTATTAAACGTTCTATTTATTTATTTTCTTCTCCCAACCTAAATATCTTTACTTTATTAAAGAAAAAGGCATATCCCAGCAGGATTGGAAACACTGTCCCCATAGCAGGAGAGACCATCTTTAGATCTGACGTACTTTAGACCAACTGGGTCACGAAGTTTCTTACCGATCGAGGAAAGCCGAAAAGTGTCATTAACCTCAAATTTCTCCTAAGATTTTCAAAACATTCATATCTGCTCAGTTTCGTATTCTAACGTAAACAACGTAATTTCTAAAGAAGTAACGAATTTTATTCATTAATCGTTATCAGTTAAACGTTATTTTTTTTAGTGAACCCCCATATATGAATCCTGCCGGAGGGCCGATCTTTCCTTTAATAAGATTTCTCGAATATTTTGGCCGAGAGACGAAAATAAATAAATATACTGGTTAATAATTAAATGGTTGTTCTACACAAATATGGGTATTGACTAAAAATATATATTATATATATATATATATATATATATATATATATATATAGATAGATATAGATAGATATATAGATAGATATATAGGGATGAGAAAAGAGAGAGAGATGTATATTTTTTTCATTTGAATACAACAAACATATGGTTCATTGATTTAGTTTTTTACAATTTCTCATGTGATCTAATAATATTTTTTTCGGATGATAAATTTTATAGGAACTGTTCAATTGTTCTTTTTATGCGAGAGGTTTCGGTTATATATTTAGCCATTTTCAAGGATGAAATATATTAACTGTTAACAAGAAATATTGTTTATATAATTTATCATCTGAAAAGAAAAAAAATTAGATCACATGAGAAATTGTATAAAGGACTAAATCGAATCACCTTGTCTGTCGTATTCAGTTAAATCTGCATGACAGAAGGATTGTTGCCTAAATGCATACATTCATACATACATACATACATAGACACACACACACATATATATATATATATATATATATATATATATATATATATATATATATATATTTATGTATACCATAAAACTGCTATAAGTTTTAAAGAGAAAATATTTATTTTTCAAAAAGTGTTTTCATGTGGTGTAAGTATATAGCATTTTCTACGGCATTTAATTTTGTTTAACCATATATTCGGCCTATTCAATTGATGTTATTCTTACCATTGTACTGATATTCCCACTTTCAAATTTGACTTTCATAACACTAGAATTTCGTTATCAACTACACAAAGTTTAAATTCTGAGTCAGTTATTTTTTCTCACACACGCTGCCAAAGACACAGACGCACCCATAAATATACACCCCTGGTTAAAATCTTAAGAACAGATAAAAAAAGTGTTAAAAAAAATGTGAAATACTATTACTTTAATCAAAATATATTTGCGAAACATTTACATTTAATAAGAAAATGTAGTTTATCAACAAACAAGTGAAAATTTTAAGTTTTTAATTGATTAAACAAACATTAAAAAAAAGGATTTTTTTGGTTGGTCATAAAGATAAGTCCATGTGTGAAAAAAACAAATTACTGGACAAAACTTGTGTTCATAGCTTCAGGCGTCTAGACATCTTCGTAGCTCATTTCCAGTATGAAATTTCAGATTTTAAAATGCCTAAGTGTGAAATTTTAACAAAGTTTGAACAGGGCAGAATTGTTGAACTTCAAAGACATGATCTTTTGCAACGAGCCATTGCAAATGTAATTGGCCGTAGCAGAACTGTCATTACTAATTTCATTAACAATCCGGATGCGTAAAAAATCAAGTGGTCGCCCGAATACAATCTCACCATCTCTAGACAGACTCACTAGGCGAGAAGTTAAGAGAGATTCAAGCCTAACATAAAATCAGATAAAAGCGAATGCATATGCTGAATGCAACTCTCGAACAATTCGACGGCATTTAAACAAGAAAGGGTTTAAGAACTTGAAACGGCTACAGAGACCTCGTCTTTGTCTTCGCCATAAAATCTCCCGTTTAAAATTTGCTTCCGATTATCAAACTTGGAATGTCGATAAATGGAAGTGTTGTTAACGGACGAGAAAAAAAATCAATCTTGATGGCCCAGACGGTTTTCAGTGTTACTGGCATGCAAAAAATGACCCAAAAGAAATTTTCTCAACACGACACAAGAGAGGCGGATCAATTATGGTGTTGGGTTCATTTTCGTACAATGGAACAATTAAGTTACAGGAGATAAAAGGTCGTCACAGTTGCTAGTTACATTGATATGTTAAGAAAGGCATCGCTAATTACTGAAGGCCTTCAGGAACATGCTGCAATCCACAACACTCTCCAGATCGAAACCCAATCGAGAATGTTTGTGGATGGATGGCAAATTTGGACACTTTAAAACATGGATTGCAATTTTGAAATCTGTGGATGCTTTTGTGCTGCAGTTTCTGCATCATGTGTTAGCATCCCAAGCACCCTCATGCAGAAGTTAATAATAAGTATGCCAAAGCGAATTTTCGAAGAAATTCTCAAAAATGGAGGACGTACTGAGAATTAAATTGTCATTTAGTGACTTATTGGTTCTGTATTTACTATTTTTATTTACATGGTCTTATCTTTATGACCAACCAAAAAATCCTTTTTTCAATGTTTGTTTAAATTAATCAATTAAAAGCTTAAATGTTCACTTATTTGTTGACAAATCATATTTCCTAATTAAATGTAAACGTTTCGTAAATTTATTTTGATTAAATAAAAAAGGATTATATATATATATATATATATATATATATATATATATATATATATATATATATGTAAGCAATATATGGATATAGATCCGACAGCATGAAGAAAAAATATACTGAAAAAAATGAAAAAAATCCTAATATGCGATTATGCTGTTTTAATGTTTAATGTCAACGTCGGACGTTTCGGTCAAATAGATCATCTTCAGGACATATTCATAAAACATAATTAACATAGACCATATACAATTCAACATGAAAAAGACGATGGACATAAAAGCAATACCAATCCAAACAGATAACTGAAATCTTTTATAAGATCAGCGTTCCGTTTAAATATAATCACGTCGTCCATCGTCTTTTCATGTTGAATTGTATATTTTGAGCGCTTTCCTAATAAGTACCGCGCATACAATATATAATTATATATATATATATATTTATATCTATATACTTTTCACACACACACTCACTCACACACACACACACACACACACACACACACACATATATATATATATATATATATATATATATATATACATCAATTGGGTGGGGAAATGTATAACAAAATGTATGAAAAATAGATTGCAAAATGTATGAACAAGTGTATGACAAAATGTATAACACAATACATGGCAATGTATGACAAAAATATATCAAATACATTGGTTGCCCACCGCAACGTGACTGACCAAAATTTGGACATAAAAAATACTACTCTGATCAAAGACGTGAATGTCTAGGGGTTTTCTTGATCGTAAGGTCATCTATAGTTGATTTAGGCTCTTTAAATCATTTCCCCATTCCTGGTAGAACTTCACTTATTACAGTGTCGGATATCTACTAACAAAAGTGATGCAATGAAATGAAAAATAACCTAAATGGCTAAAATTCCCAGCATCCCTCGTTCGTGCGCATGTGTAGTTGCATTTAGTCCAATGAAGTCCTAAAGGCCGAACAGCGTCACAATATAAATATATATTATATATATATATATATATATATATATATATATATATATATGTGTATGTGTGTGTGTGTGTGTGTGTTCTTCGATAATCTTAAGATGTGCTATATTTATGGGATAAAGTGCCAATATCAGAGATAGAGCGTGTTAAATATAAAAGTGAACATAGAAGTCAACACTTAGAGGCGATAAGTGCACTCGTGGCCTGAGGATTGTATCTAGCATGAAACACTGTCGCCTTCTAAGTGTTGATATATATATATATATATATATATATATATATATATATATATATATATATATATATATATATATATATATATGGGGCACTTCGAGTCAGTGTAATGGTTAGCAAGCTTGTCTCGCTAGAAAATAACGACTGAATAGTGAGTTCGATTCTAACCTGGGTGCCCCATACTTTCGGCCTTGTGCCACATCCAATCTACGCTTGGAAAATCACTATATATATATTTATGTCTGTGTGTGTGTGTGTGTGTGTGTGTGTGTGTGTGCGTGCGTGAGAATGGAAAGCAATCATCCAAGCAAGCAAGATAGCTGGAAGTATACAAAAATTGTTACAATGTTAAAGAAAGAGAAAAAAAAGAATTATTTATATTACAGTTTGCCAATTCGTCCACAGCAACGTGTAACCTAATAATTTATTCACGTATAGGGGATAATAAATGAATCAAATATATATTTGTAAGGTTTATGTCTTTTGGATATACTTGTGAATAAAACTTGTAAAGGACAATGAAATTTGTCACTTCCACCCAAGATATATTTGTGGCATGCTAGATATATATTGATGAATTATCTCGTTTAAATTATTAATAAATTATTGCCGGATAGCAAAACAGGTTTTAAGGACAGATCTTTGCCAATATGATATTTGCGTCATGATCTGACATAAAAACCAAAAAATCTGTGTTAGTGTTATGGGACCTTACACATAATAACATAATGGACTATTCCATACGTAATAAATACTGCGCCTCAAGAGGAAGCAGAGAGTTCAGTCCGAAGACGGGCGACCGGCTGACCGGCTGATCGGTTGAACTCTCAGCCTTCGGGCGGGGAGGAACCCGAACGAGGCTACGCCGAAGGGCGGAGTCTCTTTCGGGGAGGTAAACCGACCCTGAACCCGTTTATACGGGTTCAAAGGGCATATTTCTGGCTGATCACACGTGCTCTGAGATCCCACGTTAAACCGGCCTTGTGCCACATGATGCCCTCCTAGGGGGACTACATACTGTTCAGTCTGTAGTTGGACGCCCGGCTGACAGGCTGATCGGTTGAACTGTCTGCCTTCGGGCGGGGAGGAACCCAAAAGAGGCTACGCTGAAGGGCGGAGTCTCCTTCGCGGAGGTAAACCGACCCTGAACCCGTTTAAACGTGTTCAAAGGGTATATTTTTGGCCGAGCACACGGGCTCGGAGATCCCACGTTAAACCGGCCTTGTGCCACATGATGCCCTCTTGGGGGGGGCGTGACTAAATACTGTTCAGTCTGAAGTCTGGAGTGAGGTCCGTCAGGAATCTGTCAGTCAGTCAGAGCGAGCGAGTCAGTCAGTCGAGTCAGAGGCAGTCGCGTTCAGACAATTACTACTAAACCTGATATTTCGTACTAACACTTTCTACTTCTCTGTATATATTCCTGTTTGTAATATATCTGTGTTATTCCATATCCGCCTTCGAGTTCTTCTTTATTGGTTCTACTTTGGACTATCACCGTGGTACAAGGAACCGGACCATAGCAGTTAGATTTTGCCTTTTTACAGATAGAACGTTGTCTATTATGAATCCTTCTTGGTCAATTCACTTTCATATAAGGAGCTCACTCCATTGATATTATAAATAAAGAAATATTTGTTACATTGTAATTTGATGATCACTGACCATGACAAAAAAGCACTATTTCAAGCCTTAAATAGACCCTGATTTATTAATGTTTATAATAGACATATAGCGCCTTGAGTCAAAGGTTTTAAGATAGAAAGAAAGAAAGAAAGAAAGAAAGAAAGAAAGGAAGAAAGAGGGGAAACAGATAGATTGTGATTGACAAAACCTCAATAAATTAATTTTGCTAGATAGATAGATAGATAGATAGATAGATAGATAGAGTGATTGATTGATTGATTGATTGATTGAATGTATGAAGAAAATCTCAATAATTGGCTTATTGGCTACTTTAATATGAATACACGGATTTTGTTAAAAATTAGAATCCATAATGTCTGTAAGTTATTCAATCAGACACACACATAAACTCTCTCTCTCACACACACACACACACACATATATATATATATATATATATATATATATTAATAAAGATGAACGTCTGTGTAGGTCTGAGTGTCTATCCGTCTGTACATGTAGAGGAAGAAAAACTACTTCACCGATCTTCATTAAATTTGGAACAGGGGTAGTAACATAAAAAAGGAGTGTAATTAGTTATGTTTGATTAGTTTCGTTTTTCCATATATTTTATCTCTTTTGGACAAAGGAGTCATTGCTGGAAACTATACAATAGCTATAATTTCATTTAATATTCAACATTTCACTTTATTTGAATTTTTGATAAAGTCAATTATCTTATAATGAACAAACCTAAACAACTTTATATCTTTTAGATGTCTATTCTGCCAGCTGACTATTGCAAATAATAATTAGATTAAGCTCTTACTATAATGCCTCACCAAAACTTCCGTTTTGGAGCAACTATGCAATCCCAGTGGAGGAAAGAGAAAGGCCAGAAAAATACTGAGGATCAACTGAGCAAGAGAAGGAGAGAAGAGGTAGAAACGCATGCAGCTTCACGAGCATCACAAAGCCAAGAAAAAGAAGTTCTAAGACGTAGATTAGATGCTCATCAGACTGCAACAGCAAGACAGTCAGAAAATCAAGAAACTGAAATTAGACGTACCATGACGTACCATGGATACTTAACGGACTGCAGCTGTCAGACAATTGAACATTCCAGAAGAGGGAGGAGACTCACAATGAATACTTGACAGAATGGGGTGCAGAATTAATTTCAACTCGGAACTAATTTCAACTTGGAACTAATTTCAACTCGGAACTGATTTCACCTCGGATCTATTCAAAGGCAATTAAGATTTAATTTATTGATTTTCTTAAATTTTGATCAATAACGGCTTCTTTTGAACGAGAGTTTAAAAAAAAGAAGCTAAGTAATCTACTGTTCTTGCTATAAAGAACAGTGTATTTTTATTGGCTCAGATTTAAATGAATAAAAATAAATAAATAAGTACCACTTTATTCATTTGTAACAAAAATGAATGAGAGTTGCAGAAAAGATAAATTCTTAATTATCTTTTCTACTAAGGATTTTTAATGCTAAATTGAATAAATTATCACCAACTCATTGCATTTTGTTTAGGAATTCACAGAAATTGATAAATTTGATTTTAAATCGAGTTGAAATTATTTCCGAGGTGAAATTAATTCCAAGTTGAAACTAGTTCCGAAGTGAAATTAGTTCCGAGGTGAAATTAGTTCCGAATTGAAATTAGTTATGTCATCCGACGGAATGCAACAACCAGGCAACTGAATATATTATACTGAAAATAAATATGACAATAATGGAATATTTTTGATTATTGATGTTTGTTGTAATACTGAAATAAATATTGTAATATGCATACGTTTATAGTTTTCCTCAATCTTTTATTTAGTTATATATGGGATGAATGCTTCAATTATAGACCAAAATATAGAGATCACTGAGCAGAAGCTTATATGCAACCATGTTGATAGTGACTTGGAGGAAGTACCTCTTTGTTCTACATGAAAACAGGCAGGCCTTTCTATGGCGTTACCTGAATGGATATAGCTGTACCACCTACATGAATTTAAACAGTCATTTATTATTATATGTTCAATAATATTTAATTAATATCTTTCGAAAACATAATACAATTTGGGCAGCTTCTTCCAAACCCAGTGAGCGATGGGCATTTCTGGTAGTATGTATATATATATATATATATATATATATATATATATATATATATATATATGATATGTGTGTGTGTGTGTGTGTGTAGGTGCGTGTGTGTGTATGTATGTATGTTGTATATATATATATATATATATATATATATATATATAGAGAGAGAGGGGGGAGAGGGAGAAAAGGAGACAGATTGTGTGATTGACGAAATCAAAATAAATTTGCTTATATAGATCGATACATAGATTGGTTGATTGATTGACCGAGACCGAAATAATTTGGTTTAGATAGATAGATAGATAGATAGATAGATAGATAGATAGATAGATAGATAGATAGATAGATATGAACAGACTGAGAGAGATAGATATGAACAGACTGAGATAGATAGATATGAACAGACTGAGATAGATAGATAGATAGATAGATAGATAGATAGATAGATAGATAGATAGATAGATAGATAGATAGATAGATATGAACTGACAGTGCTAGCTATCACGTAGTTTTGTCAAGAAAGTACGCAGGAGAAAAAAACGTCATACCAAGTATTTCTTTTCCTAACGAAATTGCTACTTTTAAAATGTTGGATATTCAAAACAATGCAAAATATATAAGCACAAAAGCAATAGAAAACTGAGTGATGTGTGCATGATTATACGCCTAAATATTTCAGACGCCAGAATTGAAAATATTAAAGTCAAAACTAAGTGTTACGATATCTTCAATCTTTTTTCTGTAAAATTGTAACCGACGTTTGTTGTATCTCTTCACCACACACACACACACACGCACACACACGCGTGCGCGCACACACACACACATATATATATATATATATATACAATTTTAAGATCGTTAATGCCTGTTTGCTAGCATATTATGATATTAAAAAAATATTATTCAAAATATGTCCATTCGAGGGAAGAAAAGCGTAAGGGTTTTTTCATTTACCACCACCTTATATCTATCTTTATATCTATCTATCTATCTATCTATCTATCTATCTATCTATAGAAGAGTTTATACTTGTCCAACGAGAGAAAAGTGCATATTTTTAAAAGAAGATAAACCGTAAACGTTGTTGGTTGAAAGGTGAATTTTTTATTCTAAAATATATACTATAATCTATTTTCCACAATTCTGCTACAGGTGTTTCTGGTTTACGAACTTCTTCAAGCAAAGAGTAGATATTTCTACATATTATAAAAATGAATTTTTTGCTTAGTAGTGATTTTGTTATGGTGACATAGAAGATTGCTATGCGACGATAACCGTCGCGAATTATCAGATGCAAATCGTAAATTCATGAATACATAATAAGAAAGAACGAAATATTAACAAGGGAACTATATGACTATACACACACACACACACACACACACACACACACACACACACACACACACACACACACACATATATATATATATATATATATATATATAAACTCTTATCTCCAGTCCAACAATGCCATTTGAATCACTATCACGCAAAAAAATGAAAATGTCGCGAAATACGTGCAGCAGAATTATAGAAAATAGAGTATAATATATATTTTAAAATAAAATAAATACATATTTCAACCAAAGACGTATCTTCTTTTGAATATATATATATATATATATATATATATATATATATATATATATATATATATATATATATATGTGTGTGTGTGTGTGAAAAGAAAAAATAATAAGGCTCATGACCACATCGTGTTGAAACACCGGTTTCCATACGATCGCACAAGATAAGCAACATCGAGCTCGGTCAGTACTTAGATGAGTGACCGCTTGGCTATACCAGATACAGTAAGCTTAGATGTGCGGGTGGTGTCATTAAAAATGCCTTGGTCGTGTTAATCAGAGAGACAATTTGGAATTCCTGTAGGGTTCGTTATATACACTTACGCAGAAATAGTCTTAGCAAAAGTATGAACAACCTCTTATCCCCCACCCCCACCGGCTACCGGTTTACTGGTAAGACTTGTATTACAAACCATTATTATTTTTAAAAAAATTCTTAAAATCTATAAAATATTTTCAGGCTTTAAATAACCTGCAAATGTTTACTCAACCTTAGAAAACGAATCATTCACTCAGACTATATTGAATAAATCAGACTAAATTGAATTTATTGCTAGGTCAGCTACTAAGAAAGTTGTTTAATTTTATCGTGCTAGACATTTTTTTCTTTTCATAGTCTATCCTATATATCTCTAAGTTTACCCCTCGTCCATGCTTAGAATATTTCTGCTACATATGCTCCGGTGGTCTTGCTATACATTTGGAGGTTCTTGATAAAATCCAAAGAATATTCAGCAATATTATTCGTCCTGACCTGGCATCTCGTCTTCAGTGTCTTTCCCACTGCCGTAAAGTTGCTTCTTCGTGCCTTTATTATAAATAATTTTACCGTACACCTATTAACCCCTTGTGTCTTAGTGGCTTTTCTGCTTTGCTTTGGGCAAACCTGATTAAAAAAATCGAAAAAATAAAAATGATCATGATTTTTTTTCTATTTAAAGGGAACATTGATATCGATTTGTGACAAAGGACAGTTTAATATCTGCGTGCTCCATGATATCCATTCTGTATGGAATTATATCTTTGAGAAGAACCAACACAATCTGAGCGGCGACCTGTGAATATCGATGAATACACGCTTGGATTTAGTGTTGCGGCAATGATTTGTTGAAATTGTTATACACCTACCTGACGATCCACATTTGTCGGAATGCGCTTTTCTTCGACGTGCTTGTTAAATAGCGATCATTTAATGCATTATTACAGATCTTGGACATTCCAAGATTTCTACACCTACGATGCATTTTTGATAACTGAGGCAATTGATTGTTGGTAACTGGTATTAATTGTCATAGTTCAATCCCAAGGAACACTTCACACTTTGATTGGAATCATCGAAGTTGACAGAAATCCCGCCACGATTCCTCTGTCCCAGACAAAGCGAAAAGTATTCTTCTCCTTGTATATGAAATGGTATTTTAGAATATTATTGACTATTAGTTTTTTTTCTTTAAGCATCGTTGGACTCTTTACTAAAAAGCCATGGCCTTATTTTGCTAGTAATTCCATCGTTAAATAGGTTAATCGCGGTTTCGATTGCTTATTATATCCTGTCAGTGTTAAATTCTCTAAGCTCTCTTTCTTCAGTGCATAACTCGGATATTTCAGTTGTATGTTAGTTGATTGCTAACGGCAGTTTCCTTGTAGTTCTTATTTCTATTACAACTTCCCAGTTAAGTTTATTGTATTTTTCAGCATTCGTCAGTGGAACCGCTTCTTTGTCGATTCAATCACTTAACCATCTGTGCAATATTTTGCAATATCAACTGCCATATAGGAGAATTTATATTAAATAGAGTTCAGCATTTTCCAATCTCTTAATACTTTGCTTAGTTTCTGGAAGGCGTCTTTCGCTATTCAGGTGTGCCTTTGTATTTTTATTTTTGCGCCGTCTATCATTACATTACCAAGATAGTTAAATTTATGTATCTACTTCATTTTTACGTCCCCAGTACAAAATTCACCATTTGGGATGACCCTTTTTCATTCTTTCTTCTAAGTAGAGCAAATCACTAATAATAGCTATCAATAAATTTATTCTTAAAGCAGCGCACGAATATTTGCGACTCGCTGCTTAAATTCCTTTATAACTGAATAACATACAAAGTTCCCGCGATTACCTTGTAGTGGTGCAGGACTTAATTAACTTCTATTTCTACAGAACGAATTTACTAACGTCCTAAACGATCTTGAAGGACACGTGACAAGCAGTAGTGACGACAGCACACTGTTGATGATTGTCACTTGGTGATAACCTTTCTCTAGAGAGAGAGAGAGAGAGAGAGAGAGAGAGATGCTGTAGTCGTCGAATTGTACGCATCTTACACACGAAAAATAAAAGCCATTATCCATGCCGACTGTGTTGCTCAAGGAAACATTAATAATAAAACCATCTTTATATTCTCTTTTCACATACTGCTTACATTTTGGTTATCATTTCTTTGCGTTAGACAAATTGTGACAAATATAGATACATTTGTGTCTTGCATTTTGTGTGAAATATTTCTATATTCCAGAAATGTATATTAAATATTTTCAGGGGTAATTCATTTTTGCAATCTGTTGTATTAAACTGAAAATATATCACAGATGGACTAATGTATAATATGGCTGTTTGAGAGTGGGGAAAATTAATATATTTATTAAAAAAATTTTTCCACTATCGATACAAAATACATCTAAGTGGCCAATATAAATTTAAATCTGAACGCCTCAAATATTTCAGACACTAGATTGATACAAATAAAACACGAGTCATATGAAAACTAGATATTCAATTGTTAAATTTTACCTTTCTATTTAACACATGAAAACATCAAAGCTGTTCCTACTCTCTGTAAGTTTTCAGTTTGCAATACTTAAATACAGATCACGTAAGTGACAATGTGTTTTTAAAATGCATTCTTTATTTAGAATTAGAAAGAGAATATTGAAATTTTTAGGATTCATAATGAGGAAAGAAGGCTTGGAAAATTTGACACTCAGGAAATTCTGAAGGCAAGCGAGGCAGGAGAAAACAGCGAGAGTTCTACATAACAAGTTTGTGTGAATGGATGGTATAAATAGTAAAAAACAACATTGCTAAGAGCTAAAAAGACAAGACGTTATGGAGAGCCATGAACGTTCACGTCTTGAAGGGACCCAACACATTGAAGAAGATTTATCTATCTATTTGTGTAATTGTTGACTGAGATATTTTAAAATATATATTAGACTAATATTAACGTATTTATCCCTTCAAATTGAGTCGAGAAAAGATAACGTTGGAGAGTGATTAAAATGGACAGTTAACTAGTCATGTGGAGATTCAAAGGGTGTGTTTGTGTGTGTGTGAGTGTGTGCGTGTGTGTAAAGGAAAGAAAGAGGAAGATTTACAGATGAAACAATAGTTATTTCTTTACGTATCAGTGGCTAGCCAGGTGTCCTAACTTAGCACCCTGTAACTTTACTCTTTGGGGTTGGTTAAAAGAGAATTCTATTATACCAAACCAAGAATTTGGAAGAACTTGAAAGGCGAATACAAGAAGTTATGTCTTCCCTACAACAAGAGTTCCTGATGAATTCATTTATATATATATATATATATATATATATATATATATATATATATATATATAAGAAGAGACTTGCAGTAACAGAAATGTGCTTCTACAGAAGGATGCTGAAGATACCATGGACTTAACATGTGAGCAACGATGAAGTTTTAGAGAAAATGGAAAGAAAAAGGAAATTGATATTTAACATCAGGAAGTGGCAGTTGAAATTTCTAGATTACATAATGTGGAAAGAGGGCTTGACAAATTTGATATTCACATGATAGACTGAATGCAAAAGGGTTAGAGGAAAGCAACGCATAACATACTTAGTGAGTTTGAGCAAATGAATGGCAGAAAAGTGTCAAGGAGAAAAACAAAATGATAAAATTTATTAAGAGCAACAAAAGAGAAGAATTCGTGGAGAGCCATGATCGCCTGGGGGACACGGCATATAATAAATAATGTTTCTCTCGCTTTCTCTATTTATCTATCTATCAATTTCTATATATCTTGACGGGGATTGCCTCAGTATTTAGCTGAGGTATATAAAATCAAAATCAAAATGAAATTAAAGTAATCAGACTTTCGCCATAACATAGAGTCCAGTAATACCATTAGTTCATTTGCCGTTTACTATGTAAAATATTTGATATTGGTACATCTATCTATGAGTATGTCAGATATACTTAATTATATATTCTAATTTATCTGCCCACATAAAGACATGTATATGCTTATTATGTTATCTTGGAGAAGTCTTTGTTCTTGTATGGATCAATCTGACCCGTTCTACGCCAAGCGATATCGTTTTATATGAAGGAGAATAAATCCATAGAATGGAATGTTGCAGTGTCTTTACACACGTCAAAATCAAACGATACTTCGGGCGGACTGCACTTATAATCAACAACTTGTTTTCCCGACTAGATATTAATGACGTCCTTAGCACTGCATTGTTGGTTTGCTTCACTTCGGTAAGCATGGCCGTCAGCAGCTTATTCATTCTTTTCCGCCATTTTGGTTCTGCATTGAAACGGCTAAAAAGACTAACTAAACTAATTTTCAATTGGAGGAATAAAATTAAATATAAATAAATGCGCAATTCTTTGTTATTTTTTAAAAATAAATACTTTATAAAAAGATGACCTGTTCTGAATGGAACTTTTGTTCATTTTTTTTAATGATAGGTAACAGCGAAGAGGGATAATTATTATCGATTATCGATGCGTAGTTTTGGGATTTTAGGTTCTGCGAATTTATTGGAGGAGGTTTTGAGGGTGTTTACTGAGAAGGCAATATTGTTGATTAAAAAAATCATTCATTTTTTTTTATTGAAGCAACATGTCGCTGAAATGAAAAAAAAAAGAATAAAACAAAAATGAAGTAGTGCTTAGATTGTTTTTAAATAAGGCTAATTGGAAGTAATCTAAAAAAAAAAAACACTGTTAGAATTCTGAAAAATAAAACAATATTATGTAAATTAAATTTATGTAAGCCGATTCAGAATATTTAAAATAATTATGTTTTAAAAAAGAAAGGCGAAAATAGGAATTAAAAAGAATAAAATTAATATGACAAGTCTAGGAAGAAAAATATTAAATATAGAACGGGGCGAGGAGAAGATCAGTTTGAAAGAAAATAAATATAAAAATGCGGACAGCGCTTGTAGAAATAAATAAAATGATAATTAGAAAGAAATCTGATTTAAAAAAAGAGAAAAAAGAATGAAGGAACACTCTTGAAAAATCAATGAAATAATATAATGAAAACAGATATCGTATAAATCAGTGAAACAATAATAACACAAGAGAAATGCAACAAACACGAACAATACAGGAAAACAATAGAGAGAATATAAAACAGATAATGTAGTAAAAATTATTCTAAAAAAAATTAGAAAAAATAAATAACTGTACACGTAAACAAAGAAAACCTTAAAATTGATTAACAAGTATTTAAAAAAAATATAAAAAATCTGACTTTAGTTGAGTAAAAACATATTGAATAAATAAAATAAAAATATTCGTAATATTATTTGCTTACATTTTGTTTGTATAAAAACAAAACTTCATCCAGAAATTTTCTTTGTCATTTTTTAATATCACGCACGAAAGAACTTCTGTTCTATGAATAAATACACGATTAATTAAAATCCACCTTACGGCATTAATTTGTACTGTGTTTCGTTGCCGATAACGCTGGATTATCTCCCCTTGTAACACTTTTAATGTAATCAACGTTATTGTTATTCGTCATGCTTGAATCTATTGTCGTTGCACAGAAGGGGTAATCTTGAAAACGGGAGTTTTCTTATTTATTTATTTTGGAATAAACTCTCTGGTGTTTCTGGGCATGGCCATCATAGAAATTGGCTATGCAGAATAACAGAATAAAATGAATCGGAAGCATTATATTAAAATATTCATTTTTCTCGACTTTTCTTTAGTTATTTCTAAATTTTTTGTTAGAATCATTTTATTTTTACGTTGTACTCATTAATTTACTCAGATAATTTCAATTCACCTTAAATACATGCAGGTATATAATCAACCTCTCTCTATTTCTCCCCTCTCTCTCTCTATCTTTCTCTCTTTATATATATCTTTCTTTCTCTCATTCTTTCTTTCTCTCCCTCTCTCTTTCTATTTCTCTCTCTCTTTGTTTCCCTCTTTATATATATCTTTCTTTTTCTTTTTCTTTCACTCAGTCTTTTCTTTCTCTCCCTATCTCTTTCTCTCTTTCTTCATATATATATATATATCATATATATATATATATATATATATATATGTGTGTGTGTGTGTGTGTTTTTCTTTCTCTTTCTCTCTCACTCTTTCTTTCTCTCCCTCTCTATTTCTTCTCTCAAGGAGTTACTGAGTGTAAGAACATGTGAGAGAATACATTATTAAGGAGACAGAATGAATTAGGTTATCCACTAGGACTTTACGAGTATACCATGAATCTGATCTTTTCAGTGGATACCTCCGTCTTTCTTGTAGTCGGCACCTTCACGCAATTTAAGGATGGAATCCTCGTCATTGACGGATGCTACAAATAGCCATTTTGACTTATGTTTCTATATTGGTAAGACTTGTTGCGATGTTTTCCTATCTAAAATCTAAAAAAAAAAAAAAAAGAATTGGCTGGACAAGTTGGAATAAAAGCTAAAGAAGGCAGTCCCATTCGAAGGAAATCCGATTTCTTACACTCGTCACTGAACCAATTTTCAGAAACACCAACATAAAGATTGACTATTCTGGGTTCGATTCAAAATTCAAGTAAATATCATCTGAAAAATGCTGGGACGTATGTCGGCTGAAGCGTCGTGAATATGATAATATAGATGAAGACCACAGTCTGAACAAAGTAAATTGTTTAAATAGTTATAATGCCTCATATTAGGATTATAGACAGATGAACGAATTTTTTTAACAACCTAATAGCAGTAAATTTATTCTTTATTCCATGCCTTTTACTTTCCAACTAATCGTTCATTTTTTTTCCTTTCTAATTAGCATTTAAAGAAACACTGTTTCTTTGTTTCTTTCTTTTTCTGCAGTTAAAAACTTTCGGATTAATTTTCCATTCCTTTTCATTCTTTTTGTACTTTAACGTCATTTTCACCGGTTCTTCAGTTTGTTGCCTTTAATTTTCTGCTTCCTGATCCGCGTCTGATTTTAAAAAAAAATGCCTTTCTTTTATTCATTCTATTTTCTCTCGCAGTTTGTGCCATTTCGCCTTGCTTTGTTATTTTTTCTTCATCCCTCAATTTTCCTTTTTACAAACTATTATTTACTCCGATTCCTTTTCATCGCGCCATTCTTTGTACGATTCTCTTTTTCTTTCATTTATTCCTTCCTTTTCAAGATTTATCGCAGGATTTCTCCTATTTTCCCTGATTTACTTGTCTTTATTCATGTCTTTATTCATCTCTTGCTATTTCCCTTCTTTTTCTTCCTTTTCTCTCTTTCTTTCATAGCATTATTCATACATATATTTTCGTACTTCCCTTTCCTATCATTGTTTTCTTTCTTTTCTTTCAAATCCTATTTCTTTTTCTTCCTTTTTTAAAAAAATCTAATCAACATTATTTTAAAGGTCTTTCTTAGAACTTCCAGAGAATGCATATATTGTGAAATTAATAATTTCTTTTACTCCTTTCTATTGTTTGAATAGTAGATCTGACTGGACCCTCTTGGCAAATGTCATGAGAAGGAAAATTCTAAATTCACATATTCCTAAAGAGGAATGGGCTTCGTCATGTTTTTGTCCAAGACACACCCCTGCACTATGCACTATGTTATATGTAGTGTCACTTCAACCCAAAATATTTACAGGATACATGACGCTTATCTTTTGTCCGTTTTATTTTATTTCATAGATTTGTCAATCCTGCATGATAGATTGATTCGTTTTCTACAGTTTATCAAACATTTGTAGGTTATTTAAAGCCAGAGGTATTTTTAGATTTCAAGAATTTGTTTTGAGAAAATGATGGTTTATGGATACAAATTTTATTAATTAACGCATAGCTGGTGTGAAGAGGTGAATTCCTAAATTTCCCAAAGATATTTGCTTGTGTGAATATAACGAACCGAAATGGAATTGAAACTCGGCCATCCGATTAACAGTTCTTCGCTATTATAGATTTACACCACCTTTACATGCAAACTTAGAACATCTGATATTCCCAAGTGGTCACACATCTAGGTATTGACCAGGCTCAACATTGCTTAACTTCGCTGATCGTACGGGAATCAGTGTTTCAACGTGATGCCCCTCAATCATGGAGTTTTCCTCTTCCCACTATATTAACTTCATTCACTTCCTGTTTGTTTCATTTTTTTTGTTTCGAATTAATTTATTTACTTTTTCCTTTTCTTTTCACCATCAAAATTATAAGAGCTTTCAAATTTCAATCTCTTCTTTAACAGAATAATATCGTTGTTTTCTAAGCGTATATATTTAATCTAGTCACAACGAAACCTCTAACAATGGCTGCTACTGAAGTAGAATGTGTCTGTAAAGCGTTATCTAAAGTCTCTCTAAAATGTCAAGTAGGCTTTTGGCCCTCAGGTGAATAAAGATGAGAGGTTCTTTGTCTTGCCCCGCAAAGAGGAAAGACGATGTATGTAGTTAAAACAAGTTCAGATAGTATGTGCTAACTTCCGCATGTCCCGAAGTAAACAAGAAAGAAAACGAAAGAAAGAAAAAAAAAAGAAACTATGTAGACTTAGAAAAAGAAAATGTTTATATGTTTACATAATAAAGACTGTTGCTTCTGAATGTTTATAAATTTGTATATAACACCGGAAGTAAGACAAAAAGAGTGTGACTTTGTTAAAGACGATGAGTCAAGGAATGCGATATTCATTCTCAGAATGATATCAGAAAGACCAATAGAGATGCAGAAGGATGTATACATATGTTTATAGATTATGTAAAAACGTTTGATAAAGTCCGTCAGAAGGAACTACATGAAATGCTTGGCAAA
>CAHIKZ030002327.1:247500-260000 GCA_903632075.3 Acanthosepion pharaonis | reverse complement strand
GAGACACAGGTTCAAATTTCTCGAATATTCAGGCCAGTAGACAAAAATAAATATACGTATATATAAATAAACGGAGCGACTACTCAAATACGAATATCCACTAGCAATAATAACGTTTAAAATGATGAATATATATATATATATATATATATATATATTTGTGACCATAAGACCCGGGTTCAAATCTCACCATGGTCGATTAGTCAGGATTTGAAAAGTGCGTGAAAATCATACCACAAGTTGATTTAAGCGTTGCGAGAGAAACTGGGTAGGTGGAACTTCTTGGGAGCCGTTGATGGTTGTGTTAGCACGAAGTCACAAGTCATTGTGACCGACTGTTTAGACTGTCGATCACGCTAGATATTTCGCTCTCTCCCAGGAACTGTAACTAATGTCCTCTCAGCACAGTTGCAATAGTTGGGCTCTGTGGATGTCGAACAAAGATGTGCCTGGGAAGGCCTCTTTAACAGGGATTGGTTAGCACTGGTGGATGGGCATTCTCGGATAAGTGAGTTTATATATATATTATATATATATATATATATATATATATATATATATATATATATATATATATGTGTGTTGTTTGTGTGTGTGTGTCTGTGTGTGTCTGCTTGTGTGTGTATGTGCATTAATGAAATAGATGACAAGGAGAAAATTTTTTATGCCGAAGCATTCCTTTCGTAGAGGAACTTCATAGAAGCCAAATGTAGATTTATTTAACCTTTACTTCTATACACAGAAGAAATGTTAAAGATACAACCATACTGAAGAAGTTCATAGTCAAAAATGCGTCAAAATTAACGTTTGCCATCTTTCATTCACCACACACACACACACACACACACACACACACACACACACACACACACACACACAAGTTTCTTTTCTCAATCTTCCCGCCCGTGGAACTTCCTTCCAAAAATTTAAATTCAAGTCCTTCCGTCTCTACGCAGTCTTTTCTTTCACTTTCATTCTCTGTAACACGCTGTGTACTAGTGGCATTCCGCACCTTCTTTGTGGGGAAATGAGTAAAAAAAAAATAAATAAATAAACAGAGTTTGCCTATCCAGAAAAGAGGAAACAAAGAACACAGAACAAGCTTCCCCTTTGAACGGCAGTGTATGCCAAAATATATGCAGTGAGCTTCGTGGTGAAGAATTTCTTCATATCACAACCGACGACCTACCAACTGTCCAGTCTGACTGTATGATCATACCGTGTATCATATTGAACAAACATGTTCTGCAGGGGATATTCTCAAAGTTTTATGCCATTACATAGAGAAACTCAACGTTTACATCGACAGTCACTACCTTCAATCGATTACACCAGCAGCTGATAAATTCATCAATCTAGAAAATGGAAAAACGGAAAAACGACAGCGAAATAAATAAGTAGAATTCTGCACAAAACAAACATTCTTCCCTTTTTTTTTGTCGTGTTCCTTTGTAGTTCTTAGTAAAGTCTGTCTTTTTACTATCCTTTCCCTTCATTGTCTGCTATCCATTTACACAAAATCGTTTGTTAGATTACTCGCTCTGTTCCTCTATCCTCTTTGATTTCAGTGTGTCACCTCTTAATTGCTGTTGTTCCCAGGTCCACCCTGAAACGGGGTGGTAGCACCTATTAGACTCCCAGCTAGGGATATGTAGTGAAACCCAAAACAAAAATCAACAGTACATTCTTATAATTCTTTATAGCAAAATGACAATCGGTGTAACACTAAAAATATAAAAGTTCATGTTCATAGTAAAAATACAGAGAATACATTTAATGATCTACAAACTCTATAACTAAAAAAACATATCTTTACATTGAGAGTATACAATTATGTACAAAATATAAGTAGCTGGAATTATAAAATTGTGGGCGGAATATTTAGATTTCGGCATTAAATAACCCGTATGCCGATAAACAAATTCCAACATCTAATTTGAATGTATCCAAATGTAAAAGTGTCCAAGCACTTTTTCTCACTATGTTTCTCAGAAATTGCAACTGTCTCTATCATATGTATACTTACACTTTTCTGTTTCCATTTTCCTTAAATCATCTCCATTGCTCACATGCTCTGTCGATGGTATTCTCAGGGTGCTTCGGTAGAACCCTGTCTCTTTTGAATCAAGTCTCTTCATTCAGCATTCACTGCCATATCAGTCAATGAAGTGTCATACGTGATACACACTTGGATGATTATGTCTCTTTTAGTCCCTGACCGACACGGTTGAAGATTTTCTTGCAGTATGGTCATTTCTTTCTACAATAGTCTGGTTTCCAACCAAGGCTATAGAATACAGTCTATCCTGCTATTCAACCAAGAGTTGGGAGAGAGAAGAAATGGATTCATACCTTTCCTAAGAATATTTGCGCGTCAGTGAGTGTAACGAACCCGACTCGAATTCGAACTCAACTCACCGATTTCCCGCTCCGAGCCGTTATCCATTACTCCACACCCAACTGCCATTCCCCTGCAGATCACACTGTCATCCCACTTCACATCACACTGCTACAAAAGGCAATGATATTATATAGCTCTTCAGTAGATTTTGTTTGTAATGGCAGTTTCTGATTTCTTAATATTTCTTTAGTTTTGGGGATGCATCTTTCTTTATTCCAATACTCTTTCCAAATTAGGTGTTACATTTCATCTCAGCTTTTAAAATGATTCTTTGATATTTAGAATTCTGTACTTGCTCGATTTTGACGTCTTCATTTCATAACTCGAAACTTGGTCTATCCCTTTTGCTGACAAATATACAGTCTGACTTTTAAGGAATTGTTAGTTAGTCTTTTCTTCTCGGTTTTTTCTATCTTGTCTAGTCCTCTAGTTTTCCATCTGTGTATTCCCTCATTTCGTTATCATCCGCCTATCTTATATTTTTAAGATTGTTCTCACCGATAATAAATTCACAGATCGCTTCGTACAACCTTAATGTAACGGTTGAATAGATCCGGTGTGAAGATATGTTCTCTTTCTTAACGTCGCCTCTTTTTTTCGTCTATTCCCTCAATATAAATTCTATAAGTTCTATCCATAAGCAGGCAGTTGATACCTGATCGTCTACTGGTACTTTTCAAATAGGTAAATCTCATTAGTGTCATTTTTAGCACAGTACTCTATTGACCAATGATTTTATCCATTGCCAACTTAGTTTCCATCCAAAGACAAAAAGGAAATAAAGAAATATATTTAGGATCGGTTTCCTCCAAAGAATCAGGAGATGAATGTAGACACTTAAGTAAAGCTGGAAGCCGACAGCTGTCAAAATATTTTTTTTTCATTCTTTCGAAATATAAAATCCACCATCAAAGTCACTTCAACGGATGTTATCAAAGAAAAATCGGCTTCGACAAAAAAAAAAAAAAAAATTCCGCAAGATCCATCAGCTCCTTTCGAGAAAAAAAAACGAAAGGAAGGGATCCGTTTTTCAGGTATTGGCCTTTCAATCATGCAAGGAATAATAATAATAAAAAAAACACTGTATGCAGCCTGAATAGAGTAATACTGCACATCGACAAAGATTCCATCCTAAGCCGATGTCCTGAGAAATTAACCATGTTCTTAAGCTGAAATATCTCGAATTCACTATAGCCAAAGCAAAAGAACTAGTTGTAGCACCAAGACTGTAATAAATTGTCAAAGCAGTCTAGAAAATAAAATGTGGTACCATTGTTCAATTACGGAAGCCTAGCTCTGCGTGCAAATTTCAACGCAATTTCTGCTGGTGAAGCCAGAAAAAAAGTTACGTTAAAATTTTAAGAGTATCGTCACCGTAAATCTCTCTAAGAAAAGTTACAAACATCAATATATGGATGTACTCAAAAATAACCCAACTATGTAGGAGGCAATAATGGGTCAATGGTATCATGCAACCGAGTACTACTTACTGTATGATCTGGTTATCGGTGTAAATAAGTGTAGGCGTAAACCTATACATACATACGCATGAGGATGAGTTAAAAAGTAATGCATTTTTTATTATATAAGAAATAAAGAACACAATCAATCATTGTACATCAAGATAGATTTATATATCATAGGTTCACATCCCTACTTCTAAACCTAATCCCTATGTCTTTTAATGGCAGTTTTCCACCTACGTATTAGGACATGTATCTTGTATAACTCAGCTAGATGATTATGTAGCTAATTTCTTATAGCTGTTTTCACTTCTTCATCACCACAGTAAGGTTTGTTCCTCAATGCCTCTTTTATTGAACCAAAAAGATAAAAGTCTAAGGGGAGTAAATCAGGTAGTGATGAAAAAGTGAAAACTGCTGTAAGCAATTGGCTACATCAACATCCGGTTGAGTCTTACGAAGCTGGAATGCATATCATCATTCATAGGTGGAACTCTGCCATTGGAAGAGGTGCTCACTATGTTGAGAAGTAGGGATATGAACCTGCGTTGAATAGTTATATCTTGATGTACGATATGTTTGATTGTGTGCCCTATTTCTTATATTATAAAACAAATTCCACTACTTTTGGACTCATCCTTATAGCTATGCATTTATATATTTACTCTTACACTTATTATCAGGGTGGTTAGTGGCTTGTGTGCAATGTTCAGGTAAAATCCAAAATTGCCATTACTGATGTTCAAGGTAAAAGAACACTGATTACTTCTTCGCATTTTTCATTTAGCACGTGCCATACGAAACAAAGGAGTTACAGGTTACAGAAATGTGTTTGACTCGAACCTCGTATCTTTTCATTACGGCAAAATTTGTTCAATAGAAAAAAAATGATTGTTCCATTGTACAGAGTTGTCTATGTTCCGTTTAACATTCTGAATAGGATTTGGCATTAATTTGCCACTATCGCCTCAAAGCCTGTACAGAGATAGAAATTTATCTCTGTGTATTGGGAATTATATATATATATATATATATATATATATATATATATGTATGTGTGTGTGTGTGTGTGTGTGTGTGTGTGTGTGTGTGTGTGTGTGTGTGTGTGTTCGTGTTCTTTTCTTTTTCTGATTTTCCAGTCATTCTGTATCATCGATTCAATTATATTCTTTGCATTGAATGGAGCTTAGCAGAGGTTGTAAAGGTGGGTGGGGGGGTCGTTCTCTGTCGGAAATCAAAACTCCTGAGAAAAAGTGTGCTGGATGCACCTCCAAAGATGACTTGCGGCAGTGGCAAACCGTTTTCGTGATCAACAATGAAGGAGTGTTATCGCTGATAATTATTTCTGTATTAACTTATTCAATCATTTATTTTCGCTTTCTTTTTGCTTCTTCCTGGACATTTTTCTTCTTCTCTTTTCCAATTATGTATTATATTTAATCGACAACGCGATCTTCTTAGAACGAGTTCTTGTTAGATTTTACTTCTAATGACGTCCATCGTCGATTTCCTCTTCTGTTTCTTATTTCTAAAACAGTCGCTCGAGTTCCGTTTCATTCTTATTTTATATTTTCTTTTGCCTACTTCTTCTCTTTGCTTTTTTTTTCTTCCTTTTCCATTTTATTTATTACCTTCCTTCCCTTTTCTTCATTTAATATTCGTGTCAACCTGGGCTTTGAATCTTTTTCACCGTCTTACTGAGCCAAATATCTGCTGCCTATATTTTTATTTGCTTCTACCTGACTCCTTTATCTCATCAAAAAGGAAATTACTGTCCACTTTCTGTATTGCAATTGATGCCATATCCGGAATTTATAATTTTTAAAATTAAAATTTTGAAATTTTAATCGCTATTTAGTCATAAGCCAATATGATAATCAACTGAATATATATGTAATTATATATATATATAATAACTTCAAACGTTACTATAGTGGACATTTTGCATTTGAGATAGAAGCCCTATTTTTATTTATTTAGTAATTTGTATTACGTCTATCGGCTTGCACATTCGAGAAATCTTTGTATGTAAAATATGCTCTGCATTCCTCTTTGTAGAAGAAACCACGGTTTGATCAGGTGTGCTTTACAGCTCGGCCACGAAGAACGTCACCCTCCAGCTATGAGTAAATAGCAGGACAGACTGGGTTCTATAGCCTTGGATGTCAACTGGACTAGGAGAAGGACAACTCTGTATTTAAAACCTGCGGAGGGTCGTTTGGGGACCTTGTGGCACTTAGTGCACCAAGTCTCTGTATCGGCTCTTCAAAAAGTGTGGATGGTCCTGCACAAATCTCATGTGCTGTTGTCGGGATGTCGGTCGGTTTCCTAGAACTGATCTGCTTGACCCTCATACGTCGAATTCGACGGGAGAGTCAGTATATATATATATATATATATATATATATATATATATATATATATATATATATATAAAAATCAGATAAAATAATTATCACAGCAGAGAAGACGAGTAACCATTAAAAAATCGATGAGGATATCTACCATAAATTTATTAACAAAGTAGTTAATAAGATTTATATAACCAGCCACTGAGAAAACATCAATAGTGAAGCCATATCAATAGCCACTGAACAAAAAATTGATGATAGGACTTCCAAATGCCACAAACAATAAACATTCATCATCTAATGACCAAAAAGAAAATGTCCTAAACAACCCTCAATAACAATTACTCAACCCAACTAAAAGTAATATCAGTAAAATCAGCAAAATATTCTTGCAAGAGCGTGTAAATACACGAAAGATGTTCTACCAATTAACCAGTGACATTAAACAGCAGAAGCCATAGAATGGTTAACTAATATAAAAAGGAAGAATGAATGTACATTCATACAATTCGATATTTGTGGCGTTTATCATTCTGTCACCGAGAATCTGCTAATTTCTGCTATAAATTTAACAAAACGTCCTGTTCTATTAGCGATTGCAAAATAAATTTCGTAAGGCAGACATAAAAACCTATATTATTCCATAGTGGTTATCTGTGGACCAGTAGAAGTAACCTTCACTTTAATATTGCTATGGGAGCATATGATTCAGCAGAGGCATATGAATTAGTTGGAATCTTGTTATTGTGGCGACTAAGATTTATTTTCGACATTAAGGACACCGGAAGCTATAGAGATTACGGTTTAATTCTCCGTAAAACAAGTCCACGAAAAATAGACCGATTGCGGAATGAACTGATAATTTTTAAAGATCACGAGCTAAAAATTACCACTACCATCAATGCTAAAATGATCAACTTTCTTGATGGGACCTTAGACTTGAATAATGGTCGTTACAAACCATATTCCAAAGATCTATATAACAATAGATAGATCAGTAAAGAATCAAACTACCATCATAAAATTCTAGATAAATCAGTCCAACTCCAGCAATAAGTAAATATTGATCATAATATAAATAAATATATAAAAACTTTAGTCCTAAGGAACCGTAAAGTAAATTTAGAGTATTTAGAGAAAAAAAAACAAAAAACAAAGAAGGTAAAAATAAACAGAAACACCGTAAGCGCAACATCATATGGTTTAATCGAACTTTTAATCATAATGTTCAAACTAATATCGGAAGAATGTTCCTAAATTTAATTCATAAACACTTTAATCAGTCACCAACACTAAAAGAAAATAGTGTTAAGATCAGCTACAGGCGTGTTAATAACATCGATAAATCTATACCCCAACATAACATTATATTAAATAAATATATTTCCAACAAAGACAACGTTAACTTTTTTAGATAAATGCAAATGCCAAAAATATACCTATTCCTTAATCGGTCAATGTATCAATATCTATAATTCTCAAAATGTGCGTGTATGTGTATGTATGTGTATGTATGTGTGTCTGTGTGTGATCGGATGTTTTTTATGCGTTTCCACATTTTTCATCTGATTTCGATGAAATTCTTTTTGTTTCACAGATAATTATTCAGTGCCGGTTTTGAGTACAAATTGGCTGGAAAAAATTACAATTTTAAAGGTGTAAAATCGAAAAAAAAAACTGATTGTTTACACTTTGCGCAAAAATGAAGGCAAAATTTAATGTCTATAAAACTGCGTACAATCAATTTAAAGAGTTGAAATCTAACGCAGAATATTATTAGAATTATAAAAAAAAAAATTATATTATAAATAAAAATTATCGTATATTATTATTATGACTGTTCGTTCAAATTGTTAACGCCCCCCCACCACCACCACCATTTGGGGATGTGCCTCAGTTTCACCCATTTGTTGTTACTAATATTGATTTTCAGGTGGGCTGACTTTAAAGTTAAACTGCTCTAGTTGAACGGTAAAAATCCCTAGTAATGAAACATTCGGTCGAAGACGGTTTATACTAGTGACTGATAATATCGTATACCAAGCAAGCATATATTCCGGTAACGATGTCAAATTTTATTTTGGTTCCACTCAAAAACCTTGGAAATTTTGTTTCTACTAATATCAAATGACTTTGACTACAAAATACAAAAACAGCGCTGTTCTCTCTAAATATTTATTACAATAAAATAATGGTGTTAATACATCTATTATCACATGGGATATTAAAGTAAGAGTCAAATCTTAGAACGGGAAAAGAAATAGATGTAACTTATGTCCTGATGAAAAATGAGTTATCTTAAAACACTTAAAATCCTGCTTTAACAAATTTCATCTGTCAAAGTTGCTTTGTCGCCAGCTGGTCTAGTATCAAACTGAAGAAAGCACAAATGAAATATGTCTTTCTCTTACCTGATTTTCTCCACAATAGATCCTGCTAGCATGCATAAGTTTAAAACGAAAGGCACCATCGAGAGTTCACCTTATATATATATATATATATATATATATATATATATATATATATAGGGCGAGGCAAAAGTGACGCATCATAGGGGTTAATTAATCATGTTTCAAATGTCTAATTTGTTTTGATATTTTCCTATTCTGCAGAAACAATTTTGACGAAAAAACTAAGAAAGGGTGAACGATTTTCTTTGGTGTTTATACATGGGAAATCAGATGCTACACACAGATCTGTTGCAGAGGAATTCAACAGGCATAATCCACACCGATTTTTTATTGGGCGTCTAATTCATAGTTTTAAAGAAACTGGTTCTGTGGCTGAATACCCTTGAAGTGGCAGATCAAATGTGCAGTCAATCAGACAACAACAGTCATTGTTTTAGCAACTCATACACACAGTCATCCCCCAAAATCGACGTGGAAGTTAAGTCAAATGTCTGTTTTACGTATTCTCCACAGACATCTCTGCCATCTTTAAAAAGTTTATTTGGTGTAGGATTTTTACGTGATCGACCTTCTCTGCCATAAAGTGTTTTGCGAGTGGCTTTTTTTCGAAACAGCGATATTTCTATATTCTTCAGTGATGCAGCCATGTTTTATCCAAGTGTGTACGTCACATCAATAGTCACAGCTGTCGCTATTGGTCTGATAACCGTAGATGGATGTAAGTTAACCATCCTGGAATTATCGTATGACAGGAATATGGAAATCGGTTCTTACATATTCCTTTGATTGCGAGTTATTTTCTAAATTAACATTTCCTTAACGAATGGATTGGTCAAAGAGGTCATGTTGAGTGGCCACCAAGGTGACCAAACCATACACCCTTGGATTTTTTTTTCCTGCAGGGCTATTTGAAATCAGTCGTTTATTAGAGGCGCCCAAGAACTTAAAGAATTAATTAAATATGAATGCAGTGAAATGACAGCGGAAACTCTCCGACATGCAAGCATAAAACTGTAATGTGTTTTAAAAAAGGAAAAGAGCACATATAACTATTATATAACTACTAAATAAAATGTTCATGTGTAATTTTACTTTTAATATATTTTCGTTAAGATATTCGACTTTTGCCTCACCCGTCATGTTTGATAAAAATATAGCATTAAGGTAGGCTATATTTATGATTTAGAGCACTCCATATCATGGCTAGAGCGTATGTAAATATAAAAGTGGACATTGAGGTCAACACCTAGCGGCGAAAGTCATGGCCTGATGATTGCATTTAAGCATGAAACAGATTGACACCGCTGGGTGGTTGACCTCAATATCCACTTTTATATATATATATATATATATATATATATATATATATATATATATATATATATATATATATATTTTTTTTTGAAAGTGTTATCATCTCTTATTTTTACTTTTTCATTTTCATAATGCCATTAAGAAATAATTCGTATTTATTCCTTGTATATATATATATATATATATATATATATATATATATATATATATATATATATATATATGTGTGTGTGTGTGTGTGTGTGTGTTTGCGTAAATATTCTCAGATAGAGTGTACCTGTAGAGTAGACAAAATGACTAAAAAAAGACAAGAGGAAAATCTATTCTTAATCGACGCGTTTCGTCCTCTGAGGGACTTTATCAAGGTTTGAAAACGTTCATGAAAGTTCATCAGGTGGGTGAAAGGTCAGTCAAAGCATATGGAAGACACAAAGTGCCATAATTCAAAGTCTTGCAAAAAGTAAAATGAGCGAATAATATTTAAGATTTTTTCAAAAAAAAAAATATTGATTAGATTTTGCGCTGCTGTGGTCCCCTTTCATCTCACAATTTTGCTTTATGGTGGCATTCGGGACAGAACAGTACAATGACTTGCTGGTCCTTTTGCACTGGAGATTCTTTAGGTTACACTCTCCCTCCACTCAGAGGTGGATTTGTTTTAAAGTTACTTTCTTCTACCATTTGCCTAAATAGACAGGCAGGTGGTTCCCTTCTCCTAGACTGGCTATCACCCAAGGCTGTAAGACGCAGTCTCTCCTCATATTTTACTCGTAGCGAGTGGTAGATAAGATGGATTCATAACTTTCCGAAGGATATTAACACGTAAATGAAATTAATGTAATTTCTTTATATACTATTCAATATACTACAGTGTAACCCGGATATAGGAGACCCGGATATAAGAGAAACCCGGATATAAGAGAGATTTTCTCTGGTCCTAAATTAGAGCCTGTGTTAATGTATATAAAATAGACCAAACCCGGATATAAGATACTTCTCCGGTCCCGACAACTCTCTTATATCCGGGTTACACTATAATTTTTCTCGTATTTCATTTTGGCTTTTCTTTTCTTTCCTTGATGGCGTTTGGATACCATCTGGATATATGGTTCTTTTTACGCACATTTACTTATAATCCATATCATGTGGGGCGGATCTATTTAAGATGAATTTATACCAACATATACGAATATAGACATAAAAGTAACTCATTTGTAATCAACAACCCTCTTTTATGATTTATGTAGGCACATACACATATATGTATTAAGTTTATCTAATAATAGTTTACTGTGGTTTACTTTTCTTTTTTTTCCATTTTCACATCCTGTGTGAGACATCAGGAAAAAAATGAAACGAAAAATACTAGCTGACAATATACATTTCTTAAACTTCATATCGTTCTTTTTCATCTCGCTAAACACAGCATAAGCAAAGATGGTGACTGATGATAATTAGGAAAATGTTTCGATTGGAATCAATACATGCGAATTGCTTGCTAATTTCGAGTTAGGTGAAACTGACGTAGAAAACAAACCACGCAGCCATCGGCCATAGGAATTTAAATGATGACTTTCCGACTCTTCTGGATAATGACAGAAATCAATCAACGTTGGAATGATTTAAAAAAATTGATCACGCAAGAGTTTAAGACGCTTGCAAAATATAGATTTCAAAAGTTGGAAAATAGATTCTAATTTAATTATCAGAATGAAATATTACATAGCCTCTCATCAGTCTAAGTTTTCATTTTTGCTAGACACGAAAAATTCTTTTTGGCGGAAGAATGTTTATCGGAGATGAAAAGACATTGCTACCTATTTTTGTAACATGAAAAGTTAACGGCATTAAGTAATGCTGAAACCTGATTAATCTGCTACTGTTGTCTGAATTCGGAGACTGAATGGAAATGGTCAGACAGCTACATAACAAGTCTCGTACATATGTTAAATTATCCATCAAAATAAAAATTTGACTTGGGGAGAGAAAATTTTCCTCAAGCAGCATGATAAAAATCCTGGAGTAACTGAATTATCACTAATTGTGTTTAATCTAGCATTATTTCGCTAGTTAAAAATTCAAAGATCTTCACAGATAAAAAATTAAGTGAGAAAATTGTTAGTTTGAAGAAAGTGTCGATTTTCTTCAAGACAGAATTCTAAACATCTCGGAACAGTGGTAAAATGTCAAAGAAATAAGGGAGCTTGTTTTTCTTCTGCAATCCTTACAATATATACAAGGTAACCCCACCAAAAAAAGAACCTACACATTTTTTAATAAAACTGTTAATATTCATTTTTTTTCCTTTCTCTTTCAGGGTATATAAGTTGACTTTACCCATAAAATATTGAAACAATATTCTTTCCCGATATCTCCTTGTCAACCAAGGAAAAGACATTTTGCGTGGAGCCATATTTCGCCAACAAATCATACACTGCAGTGCAAACAAACTTTTAGAGAAAGTTTCAGTGTCGTCATGTTCCATCAAAAAGCAGAATTTTTGACTGGGTTCAGAAGTTCACAGAGTAAGGGACTGTGCAAAATCTGAACTCTTATGGTC
>CAHIKZ030002327.1:157500-242500 GCA_903632075.3 Acanthosepion pharaonis | reverse complement strand
TTTCAGTTTGCCTTACAGTAGACTTATTATTATTATTATTATTATTATTATTATTATTATTATTATTATTCAATGGTTTATTTGCTTCTCTGGCGTAATATCGATACATATTTTCTATTTTTCTCATCTTTCTATTATCTTATTGCTTCTATTACTTTTTCTTGCTTTCTTTTCTGATTCCTTTTTGCTTTTTCAATGCTGTTTTCGTCTTAAGTAAAGTCCTTTATTTCTCTTTTTTTTTGTCTTTCTAATTTACGATTTCTCTATTAAAAAGCATTCTTTCTTTATCCCTTTCTTTCTTCTTTGTCTCCTTAATTAGTATGTTCCAGATTAAGCATTGTTCTGGCTTTCTAATATAAGAGTTCGCAATTAAGGTTGTATTTTTCTTTTTCTTTCTTTATTCTTTCTAATCTATGTGTCGCGATAAGACTCGATCTTTCTTTCTTACTTTCGTCTTTTGAATTTATATGTCTGCTACTAAGCAGTCTTCTTCATTGTTTCCTTTCCTATTTTTTAAACCACTAGCTTCTATTTTTCAATGTTTTTTATCGTCTTAGATACCGTTAAGTCTTTCTTTCTCTTTCTCTTCGTCTTTCTAATCTACAAGTTTGACATTAAGCGCTTTTCTTTCTTTCTTCCTTGTTCTCTCTGTCTTTCTAATTTACATATTAGCGATTAACCTTTGTATTTTCTCTCTCTCTTTCTTTATTCCTTCTTTATTTATTTAACATATATCCATTGTCAAACTCTATATTCCCCACCTCTCCGCCCACTGAGATTACTCCTCATTGTTGTTACAATCTGACATTCTCAGATCGCCCACTTTTCTCCAAGGAAAATCACTGAATGAAAATGCTCAACACCTTGCAGGCATTCCAACATTCCGTTTATTTTCTGAAACTTCTCAATTCTATCAAGCCGATTCAATTATGACGGGTGTTGTTTTCTTTTGTTGTTGCTGTGGATATTCTGTGTATTTTATTCCGGAAACGGAGGTAGTGGCTAAGACGTTGGAAGTTGTTTAGGATAACAGATATAGGAATTTTATTAATTGCTTTTTAAGCTTTACTACGCCACCCCCCTTCTTGAAGGCAAGCAAATTGTGTTGCAATCGAGGAAAAGATTAAGAATTTACATTTATATATATTCGTTTTTTCATATAAAAAAGGTGCTCAAAAATCTTAAGCATGTAACAATTTATGCACCTATCACGATCTATTTTTATACATCGTTTATTGAAATATTTTTAATAAAAAATAAAACGCTTTTATAATCGATGATTTAATGCAGACAATGTATTCTGAATAATTTCCTTGTGGCATATGCAGATTAATATATGTATTCGTTTCTGATTCCTGATATGAAAGATCGCAAATACGACGACAATATGTGTTTGTAAAAAGTAATGAAGATATTAGATAGAGCCATAAATAATTTCCGTTTTTGTCTATCAAATATATTCTTCAAACAATATAGTACAGTTACATTTTATTCAGTTATATAGCTACCATTATTTGCAAGAACTAGTTTTGTCAGGCATATCTTAGATATCCTTTTAGTAAAATTCCGGAGATTTTGATGAAGAAAAAAAAACATTTCGACGAATACATGAATGTGATTTTCACTTGAGAAAGCTTTCCCTACTAAAGCGTTCAAAAACGATAATAATCGATTGGTGCAAAGTAATGTGAATATGGCGGCTAGATTAAAACAGACCAAGACTTACAAAATATTTCCTTTGTTATTCTTGCTCAATGCGGAATTTTGTTTTCATTGAGCATAACAACTTTTTTCTCGATTGACGTGCACTTTCCAACTAGATTTACAGACATGTTGCAGTTTCTAAACATATAAATGTGCATTTAGTGTTTCATTGCGTTTTGAGTATTCTAAAATCAAACATTCCCTTTCTTCCCTGGAACTCAGCGTTTCTTATTGTTTGAAGGCATTTATGCTTGTTAATCCACTGCATTTTGCATTAAACATTGTTTGTAAGTTTGTATACTCCAAATACCTTCTTAACTCCCGTGTATAAATAGTAAAGATGGTACATTCTTCAATGCGATTTATTCTTGAAAAAAAGGAAATTATTTACGATATACTCTTTTAGGTAAAACTGGATCTCATTGAAAATAACATATTTGTAAATCACTGAGACATGTACGGCGGCAGTATCGTTCTTCTGTTTACAGACAACTAATTACATAGTTATAAATAGGAACTGACATCGTGTTACAAGTTAGCAACCCAAATAGAAACGATTAGGTATGATTGCACATAAAGACAATATTTTGTTTTATTGAATGTGTATATTGAATAGATGGGATTGGAGGAATTGTCAACATATCAACCCTTTATTTGAAGTCGATATCTGTTTTTTTTTTTTATTAAACTCGAGTCTTCATACAAACTATCGTTGGGATTATACCGACAAATAGTTCGTCTATGGGATCACTATTGGTCGGATGTTTGCTTGATATTCAGTCAATTATGTGCTATGCGTCATACACGCTTAGGCGATCATGTATCTTTCGATACATGACTGACGAGGCAGATTTTTCCCGTAGATTACTTTCTGTGGTAGACCAGTTGTCATCCAAGGCTTTAGAACCCGGTCTGTCCTGCTATAGCTGGAGGGAGTAATAATACGTAAGTGAATGTAATGGATTCGACTGGAATTCGAACGGCTTTCCGATTCCTCAATCCGAGCCGCTATCCATTACTCCACCGTGCCTCCTCTTGATTACTTAAGATTACGACGCTAAATATTGGTCGGATTTATGCTAGAACATATGGGCCAAATATTGATCAGGCTTATACTAGAGTCATTGGAAATTTATTGGTCGAATATATACTAGAGTCTATGGACCAAATATTGATTGGTTTTATAATAGAGTCATTGGAAATATTGATTGGATAAATACTAGAATGTATGGAGCAAATATTGGTCGGATTATACGAGAGTCTATGAGAAACTGTTGGTCTAATTTATATTAAATTCAAAGGGCAAACTATTGTTCTGATTTATACACATGCAAAATATTGCACGGATTTATAAATTTGGCCTTTCAAAAATTAGTGGTCGTTTTATACTTCAATCTTTTTATTATAATATAAAATTATGATTTTAATCTATATTTTTCTTTATTTCTGCGTCTTATGTAAGTGAGCTTTATCGTTTTTTTTTTGTTTTTTTTTTTTTTTTTTTTTTTTACCGGGACATTCTACATCCAATTGAATTTGCTGTTTTAAACTATATATTTCAAATAGATTTTTTTTCACATGATACGGTCCCTATACCAGGATAGATACACAGGCAAACTGATAGATAAATAGATAGATTTATGAAGCCAGCCATCCATCGATACACCATCTATCGATACATCTATATATCTATGGACGATTGGATCTATTATTATATAGCCTGACATGTTAATTGAAATTAGGTCTGAGATTCTCACTGTATAATATACAATATATGATTAATATATATCACTCATTTAAGTGCACGTAAAAACGAGTTTATTTTGAAAAAATAGACATTTTTGTAAAATAAACTACAATTACTACTGCTACTACTATTACTACTACTACTACTACTACTAATAATAATAATAGTAATAAAGTTAGTGGATATCGACTTCAAAAGGACTAAACCAGAGATTGGTATTTCTTAAATAGGGTAATCTATCCAGGTTTTACCACGATGGATTAATTAGTAAGGCATCCTTAGGTTAAAAGGATATGTTGAAAAATCCTATGTAGATACAAAAGTGGACACCTTGGTCAACAGCGATAGGCGAAGTCTGTTTTATGCCTGACTGCAAACATCAGGTCAACTTCCGCCTGTTGACCTGTTTCCATATATATATATATATATATATATATATATATATATATATATGTGTGTGTGTGTGTGTGTGTGTGTGTGTGTTTATATTGTTTAAACGCAATTACGTGGCCTGACGATTGTATAAAATAGACTGCAGCCGCTAGGCGTTGAACCCTAATGTACACATTTACATTTGCATACACGTAAACTCTATCCCTGATATTGAGCACAGTAATTCATAAATATAGCTTACCGTAAAATTATATTTTTATCATGTATATCACACACACACAAGCACACACACACACACATACACACACACACACACACACACACATATATATATATATATATATATATATATATATATATATATATATGCGTGTGTGTTGTAATTTTAAAATTTTTTCTTCTTTGAAATTTATATACAAACAACATTTTTGTCGTATATAATGTATGTGTAAAGGCTGAAAAAATGATCCTAATCTATTCCTATCACTATATCTTCTGTTTACACATTCAGAATCTTGTTCGTCTATTTATATTTCTAGCCTTTCTTTTTTTTTTTTTTTTTTTACTTTGGATGATTATTAACGCGGTATGTTTTATTGACAACAGAAGCAACGCCTTCTATCCAAAACTTAAAAGAATATAAGGTGCTGGCAGATAATAAAACAAGCGAGTAACCAAGAATAAAAACAAACGCTATCAACAATAAAACAATCTCTTATCAGCTCCCACTTGGTCATTCAGCAGGTGATTTAATCCCACCTTATCGCATTAACGTCACACGATCCCCAAATTGGTAAGCGTCCGATTGTTATGATTGTGATTCATTCGTGAATATATGGATGGCCTGAGTATGCACACGGACGCACACGTTTTTGTGATTGGCAGCTGCATGCATATTTATGAGCAGATATAATAATTTTGCATATGAAATGCCTGGGTTATGCAATGCGTTAGCTCACATTTCCCAGGGATCGCGTGAGTCCCTTACATCCCCAACCTGCAAAATGCGTTGGCACAGACGAGTTGAGAAACAGACCGATAAGCACATGGACTATGAGCTAATCGAATCAACTTGAAGTGCATAATGCAGGAACAAAAAGCTGAGACATACTCAAAGAGAAAATTTAAGTTTTAAAAATGGAAAGCAAATAAAAATTGACTTTTATTTTAAAAATAAGAGATTTCAAGAGATTTTCAATTTTCTTGAGTTGTTCTTTGACACAATCATTTATCAAGTCAGAAGGAAAGGAAGGCTTTTTTTACACTATTTACATTATTCGGACTATTTTCCTCATCTTTGTTGCCATATTTATCACAACGTTTCGGCCGTTGTACTCTCCGACCTTCTTCAGGTGGTTGGAATGTCAAACTGAAGCCTTTATTTCGCTCGCTGGGGTAGACTGTTTTAGTTCCACGTGTCATGTCTAAAGGATGTCAGTTGTCAGTTATCTTCTGCTAATTCCCCTCTCCAAGTTCCCCACTGCCTTAACCAGGTATTGAAATCACACTCTTTGGGTCCTGTCACTGGATCTAACCAATGCCTTTATCATCTGTGCCATGTGTCCTGAAGGACACATGGCACAAGACCCAAAAAGTGTGACTTCAATACCTGGTTATGACAGTGAAGAATTTGGATTATTAATTAATACAAATTAAAATATAAAATAATAATAATGAGTCTAATAAATGAAATAAAATGAAACGAATAACATGAAAAATTAAATAATCCCCTAAAAATGATAAAAGTTCTCCCAGAATGCAACAGAAACCTTTCCTGCCGGAAAACAGACTTTGTACCTAAAGACACTGAATTCAGTCTCGTCACTACTGACCGTTGGAAAGTCTCCGGAATATTGTTATAATGCGAAGTGGCTTCTTCCTTTTATAACATGCAACCTTAAAACAAACGAACACACACAAACAAACAAACAAACAAACAAACAAAAACACACACACACACACACAAGTATGCAAAATAAATAAATTGTATGATTTTAATTTAAAATTTCACATACTTTTAGTGTTATTTCTGTATATGCTTTATTACTGTGAACACGAAGCCTGTTTCTGCTGGTATGATGTGAGTGGCCCTACACCTATGAACGCAGCCTTTCTGTGTCTATTACTCGTCTCAAACGAAATCTTATGACGTAATTTAATGATCATAAGCGAGCCATAAATAATGACCGTGGTCACTTCGACGTGGTGTAATGGTTTCTCGATAGAACAATTACGACTGAATGCACCACACATTCGGCCTTGTGCCACACCTAAGCTAGGCTTAGAAAATCATTTGGGCACTTTGACGTGGCGTAATAATTAGCTACATAATCTCTCTAAATCAGTTACGACAGTTGCAGGTTTTTACAGTTTGAAAGTTTATCACATGTTTTTGCTGGGATCGTTTTATCCAACGGAATGGCTATGTTTATGAGATACCTAATATTATTATTATTATTGAGTGACGCCGGGGTAAAAATGTACGAAGCCCAATGAGACTCACTCTGATAAGCGTATAACAGACACATGCACCACAACCAAATATGCATGCTGTGGCGAGAAGACTGATTAAGGCAGTGCCTAAACGTGCAAGTGGAGCTCTGTAAGAAATAACTTCAGGTCGGATAATTGACAATTTCACAAGCATTTTGGTTTAACTCTCAAATATACTTGGCTGTCTCATTCTTCAAACTAAAAATCTTGGCATAAGACCATGATATTCATCCACTACGACTTCTCATCAACGGAGATGCAGAGTTGGTCACTCCTTAAGGCATGTCCAACTCATCAATGTCAAGGAATTGTCAAGCAAACCTGCAGTACTTAAAAGAGATACATACTGTTGGTTGTCCACCTTAATGCACAAAGACAACATTTGTAGAAGGTATACAAATAAATTCATTTTAAATCAGTAACCTCTGTATAATGTATCCTTAATGTACTATTATTACATTAAAAATTTAATTATTAATATGAATGACCATAAATAGTGGTTTAAGCAGTAGCGACGGATAGCAACTAAAAGAATATATGGATGCTGGTTAAAATAGAATACATGTTCAAAATTAACTGTAATATACAATAGTTCCTTTAACAATAAGAAATATCAAATAATATTAATACTGGTGTACACACACACACACACACACACACACACACACACACATATATATATATATATATATATATATATATATATATATATATATATATATATATAAAGATTCAACATCATCACTTGATAAGACACCGGAGGTGTTAAAACAAAATGGCTATTTTTGTAGTGATTTTATAACATATTTTATATATTATAATTTTTGAAATAAATAATTATATATATATATATATATATATATATATTGTGTGTGTGTGTGTGTGTGCGTTTGTGTGTTTGGTATGCCTAACAAGAAGACTCACGTTACATCTCTCTGAGCATAGCTCATTTGAATACACAAAAAGAACTACCAAACTCCATCCTCAACATACTCGTTGATAATACTAATACAATAGTCTCATCCACATGTAAAAATAAGCTAAAGTAACTGAAGAATTATTAAGAAGAAAAAAGTCAATAACATCAGCTACGAACAAAGGCCCAATATACTGTCCGTGTTTGGAAAATAAAATGATCATATAACTTTAGATACATGAATAAGACAACCCATACATTCAGTTAAAAGTAAAAATAAAATCAACCTTGATGATGGCTGAAAGTATAGCCCAAATCGTTCGAACATAATGAGCAATCGGAAAATTTCCATATATTTTATGTCCAGGAAAAAAGAAAATTATATGAACAAAAGAAAAAGAAAATTATCTGCGGTACCTTTTGAGTTATTTTAATAAAACTTGGTTAAAAGTGGGATTGTTGCCCAAAGACAATTATTACATATACACACACATTATATATATATATATATATATATATATATATATATATATATATATATATATATATATATATATATATATATATATATACATATATATATATATATATATATATATATGTGTGTGTGTGTGTGCTTCGATAAAATTATATATATGTATTAATTTTGATTTTAATTGTTTAATAAAACCCCACCAATGTTAGTAGAAACAACATATTGAAAAATTTAATTATTGTTTGAAATATACAATAATCGCCGTGATCAGTTCTTCATCCTTTTGCTAATATCAGTATTCTAATTTTTGTATCTCTCATTTATATGTAATGAAATCATCAATAAATGTTTTAATATGTTGAAGGGACAACCAGTCAATATTTGTATATCTAACGGTTGTCTGCTTGTGACAAATTCGCTAGTATTCTGTGAATTGTAAATCCTGTATATATATTGACAAATAGTGAAAATTTCAGATTAGGTTAGTGGGATAACTTTTGCAACAAATGATAAACCGTTTCATTATATTACAAGATTCTGGCTTTGTTTTTCAAATCTGTTTGTTTATTATTTTTATTAAGCCGGAAGTTAAACCGATGTTCTTCTTGTATGAATAAACTTTTGCTGTTTACAAATCAAGTCTTCATGAAATGAATTCCTTTTAGTGATTAAATTATCTACTAAATTTTACATGCAATCGATTAATCCTGATTAGAAATCACTTAAAATTTCCGAACCGGCTTACATTAAATGTTAAAATAAAAACTGAATTTGTTTTATGCGTTTCAGTAGAAAATAACGCCACACTTGAATGCAAAACAAAACACCTCTGATCTTCTCAAAGCTATCCATCATTAAAGGGGATGGTCGATGGGAGGTGATTCTTCAAAGAATTGGATAACATTACAATCATAATAGAGTAATCAATATTAATTAGGAAATAATAATTAAAAAATAATTACCTTATGATTTTCTATCACACGTGGAAATCGACGTAATCAAAACGCTATTGATGAAGAAGAATTGTTGCAGAAATGATAGACATATGATAAAGAGAGTTGAAGAAGAAAAGAAAGGGCAAATGATTTGCAAAGGGAAAAAAAGAAAATCAGTGAAAACAAAGTGAGAAGGATAAAATGAAACAAATATAAGAGAAGTGAGATGTGGGACAAACAATCTAAGATAATAAAGCTATAATTCTATTCTGCTTCATTTAACAATAGAGTAAACTGTGCTTTAAAATGAATTAACCTTTACTGAAACAACGGAAAAGGTTGACCAGTAACATAGTTTTCAATTTGTGATATGAAGGTAGCAGAACTGTTTACTTATAAATTACCAATGGAGAATGTCAGACGTTTGATAATTAAAACCACCGAGTGCCATAATTCCTTTACGAGTGATGTCTTCTATTAGAATGAACGTTCTTTAGATGTATTTTATCCATATTTAATTCAGAATATATATATATATATATATATATATATATATATATATATATATATATATATATATATATATATATATATATACCCAAGTATATTATTGGTGTATACGGAATAAATTCCAATAACCAAACTTTACTATTTTTAAAAGAGTGGGTGTCTTATCAAGTGATGATGTTGAATGTAAAATAAATGGTTTTAAAAGTTTCAAATTAATAAACGATCCTTCGTGAGGGGAAAAACGCTTTTACAAAAGCTAGAATGGCCAATCAAAACCCAAGTATAGGAGAATTCAAAAAAAAAAAAAAAAGTCTTTTGAATTCAACATCATCACTTGATAAGACATCTATATCTATCTATCTATCTATCTATCTATCTCTCTCTCTCTCTCTCTATATATATATATATATATATATATATATATATATATATATATATATATATATATATATATAGTTAACTATACTCGTCTCGAAAAAACTTCGAATTTTTGATTTGCCAATAATCAAATCAATCTCGAAGGAAAAAGATTTAAAAAAGAAAGAGGAGCATGAAAGTCTGTCGAAAAAAATCGCACAGATACAGGTTCAAAGCCAAAAGAAAAAAACCCGACACGAGTAAACAACTAACTAAAAAGAGCTCAGTACAACCGTAGAGCAGACCTAGATCAACCTTTCCCTGACGATCCGTTTCGGTGAAACCTGGGTAGGTTTGTATGGATCACTAGGTTTATATATATATATATATATATATATATATATATATATATATATATATATATATATATATATATATATACATATGGATGAAAGTGTTGGTTGGATCCGGTGACTTGATCCAAAGAGTCATAAGTTCAATAACTACCTACTGCAGCGGTGAACAAAAATTTGGAGACTTGAGTTAAAAGGACATAACTAAGACCACGGAAGAGGCATGGCGTGTAGAACTAGAACAATCTACCTACAGTTCTCTCCCCTGGTCTTGTTCTCATTTTGCCTTTATGTTAAAGATCTACCAAAGAAAATTCTCCGATCATTATTAAATTAAATATATATATATATATATATATATATATATATATATATATATATATATATATATATATGTAGATGATACTAAGTATTCTGGGTACACTTGTAAAAATCTAAATATGCAGATTCTGGTAGCTGATCACTTCGATGGATTGGATTTTACAGATGGATAAGGGAAAGTCTGGTTACTTGTAACATTCGATACCTCCAAAACAAAGCTAATAACGTTTTATCATCACCACTGAGCAGATTTTAATTCGAGTCATGATGAGCGTTTCTGCTCATAATAAGGCTTCTCACCTTCAACGTCTACTGCGACTGAAGCACACTTCAGGCTTTAAGTGGAATTCTTATATTCGTAGAATCGTCCAACACTCATTGTACTACTCCAGAAAATACCGGACACCTACTGCTATGTTCTATCAGATCAGACTAAAATAGAATGCTGCTGTTATAGATCTGGCGCTGCCTAAATTTCACTGTTCAACCTTGACAGAGAGGAAACGTTACAAATCTTTCACTATTTCGCATAAAAGTCTTCAGACGAGTCACATTCCTTAGTTCCACCAGTTCAGACCTTCACAGGTAGCACCCGTCTTGACATGGACACAGCTTTAACTCATATTAATTCCCTGCATGTGCAATCTATTATACACCTCGGCTAAATTCTTCAGTTAAAGGAATGATGCTTGAATTTCAATGGCAGAATATTTATATTTGCAAAGTCAGCTTTAATTGTCGTTAGCCATGTACTTTTTGGACCACCTCTTTTTTTATAGCATTGTCTAAAGCATTGTTCCATGATTTCCTCACTGGTATTTCCTTATGAAAACTCGTTATATACCCTACGAAAGTGATCGAACCTTTTTAATAGTTTTGGTCGAATTTTGTCTTATGGTATATGTCTTCTTTCGAGATTTTGTAAAGCCAGAGGTACGTCTAAGTAATTTTCTCTGGAAAACATCAGCATGTCTCTGAAGGTTGATTTGTACAGAAACCCACTTGGAATATAAACAGAGAAGGCTGATTTTGAGACGATGATAAATAATACTTGATTTGAAGATGATAGAATAGTTAAAAGTGCTGTTCTTTTTCTGTATTCAATGACACATGTGTACATGTAGATCTCAAGTAATTTACACTTGTCATTTCGATGGTCGTGGTAGTTCGTATTTTACAAGCCATTCACGTACAGACCAAAACATTTTGTACTTTTGACGTACTTGTATCGGAGGAATTTTTCCATCGTTGACAGTGATGGCGGATGTAGAGGAGGCTTTGATGAAGATCAAAGTTTTACTAGCGTTCATTTTGAATTATCCTTGAATAGAATACAAAGAGATTTTTTTATTTTTTCAAACATTTCATCATTATCATTGTCATATGTCATCAGACTTTTTTTTTTATCCCAACAGGGTTCGTGTTGAAAAACAATACTCGTGAAATAATTCGATTTTTGCTTTGTAAAAATTAATTAATTTCGTATTTGTAAAATTTTTAAGGAGCTGCTGGATCCGATATTATTTCTTATTCCTTCAGAATGTTGATTGCGAGAGGCCAATTATGAAATCTGAATTCAAACGCCAATTTAGGCAAAAAACATGAATGAGTTGGTTTATAGTTTATAAATCGTAGTCGGCATGAGATAACTCGTCGTCGGCATCATGATAAAAAACTGCCAACTACAAGTTATCTCGTGGTTGGCAGTCGATGTGTTAAACCTTACTTTGGCGTATATTCTTGACTCTTAATAAAGAATGTGTACCTTCCGACAGAATTTGAACCTGAGTTCCCTTTGTAGGGGAAACCAACTTTAAACCCGGTGTGCTTTAAACGGCTCAGCAACAGAAGACTTTAGGGCAACTGAAATTTGCTTGACCGTGAAAGTGACCAGTAGCTGAGAAAGCCAAAAAAAAAAAAAAAGACTTTTTCCTTTTTTCTTGTGGTTCCAAGGAGTTACCGATACGTGGAAATGAAAATTCGACGCGGCAAATTCTGAAAATGTTTGAAATCTAGTAGTCATTGGTCCTTCATATACAATTAAAAACAAAAACAATGGCCGCTCTAGAACTGCTGCGTAAAACGATATCAATGAATTCAAAGAGGGTCTCGTTTGCTGCATGAATCTAAAATGTAGTTAAAAGTCCATATATGGGAGGGTGAAAGAGACTAGGGTTACGCCTCTATATGAACATCTGGTGCCCTACCAAGTGCAAAGTAAAATTAAATATACACGAACTAGAAGGCTATATTTTAGTTATGCTTTTTTTATTTCAAGGGGAATTTTGACAACATTTTGGTAAAATATGGACATATTCTTTTACGAAATTATGGCAGAACAATTATTTAAAATCATTTAAAGTTTATGACCTCAGGATATAGGAAAAAAAACTTAATTCCGTTTTACATTTTTAATATAGTTACACGTGACGATGATCTTTTAATACATTATGACATTAAAATATCCCCTACAATTTAAAAATAATTAAAATACTCCACGAGAAGAATGTTTTTATAATAATCTTTTAAATATTTTATTGTGAAATCATAAAAATATACTGGCGCCAAAAGAAGATATATTTCAATAAGTTATTGCATTTGTACATGCATGTAGACAATTAGAATCAAAGATGTAAGAAAGGGACCGGTCAGGCCAAAATCTATATCTTCCTTGTCTTCAGTCATACAAATTTCTCAATTGAGACATTTCAACATCGATGTCCGAAAAAAAACACAATCGCTGGCAAAATGTGGCATCAACAATCTATCAGTGTCGAAAGTTGCCAGATGATTTATTGTTTATTGGATAATTAATGAATATTAACTACAAATTATTTCTTCAGTGGCACCAGAGCGCCCCACCCATACAAGTAGCGTGTCCTATAGCAGGTGTACTACTTCCCATACCCTTGATACGTAACTGGACGTCAATTAGAATATGTAGCAAACTCCTGCAGAAGGTAGTGAATGAAAGACAGAAGAAAGGACTAAACATCAATTGCTAGAAGACAGGATGCATGGTTGTAGCAAAAGGAACAACCCGACATGCAAATTATAAATTGGAGATACCAAAAAGTACAACGATTGAACTGTCAAGTGTTTTAACAGAGGATGGAAAGTGAAACACTGATATCTGAAGGCACATTGAAAGATTGAAAGATGCCTTCCAAAATTTAAGCAAAGAATTAAGAAACAGAAACATATCGTTAGAAACAAAGAACAAGTACTGAACTATTATGTAATATCCTATGTGGCAGTGAATTTTGGACAATCTCCTCACAGATGAAGAAGAGACTTGGAGCAACAGAAATCTGGTTCTAGAGAAGGATGCTGAAAATATCGTGGACCGAACGTGTTAGCAACGACGAAGCTCTAGAGACAATGGAATCAAGAAGGACACATTTAGTTAATAAGAAGATGAGGCAGATGAAATTTCTTGGGAACATAATGAAGAAAAATTGTATGGAAATGTTAATACTAACAGAACAAATTAGATGCAAGGGGAACAGAAGAAAACAATGCATAACCTAACCAGCGAGCTTGAGTAAATGGATGACAGAATAACAAAAAGACCAAATTCATTGCAAGTTACAAAAGGGATGAAAACATGGAGAACAATGATTGCCGACGTCGTAAAGGGCCAGAGCACATAGAAGAATTAAAACATCTTAATAGCTAATGAGGGACGAAGGCTTGGAAAATTTTATACTCAAGGGACAGATTTATGGTAAGTGTTGTAATGTCGACTGAATATATGAAAGGATATTCCTGGGGGCTTACTTAGGCAATTAGTTGAAGATTCGTCTCCAGCTGAGCTGGTCGAACTCTCTTCCCCCAAAGGCAGAGAGGAACTCAAACGAGGCTATGCCGAAAGGGAATAGTCTCGTCTGGGGTGGTAGACAGCTATCCGACTCCGTTTTTTACGGGGTCTACGGGGAATTTTTGCCCGAGCCTACGTTAAATTCGGCCTTGAGCCACATCTGACCGCGTGGGGCGGTTGGAAAATATCCTTGCTTCAGGAATTAGTCTAGAGTTGGAGATTCGTCTCCAGCTGTGCTGGTCAAACTCTCTGCCTCCGGGCAGAGAGGATCACCAGACGAGACTATGTCGAAGGGCAATCTCGTCTCGGGAAACAGCTACCCGACCCCGAATTTCTAGCCAAGCCTACGAGCTTGGATAACCCACATTAAATCCGGGCCTATGCCATATCTAACTGCATGAGGCTGTTGGTAGATATCCTTGCTTCAGGAATTACTAGCCTGCTACCCGATTCCCTGTCTTTCAGTAGTTTCTTTTACAATAAACCTCTCTTTCTTTTCTTTACGCGCGTATTGCTGTTCCTACACTCGAGTACTACCTTTGTCTGTTTGTAACCTCTTTAAGGATACAACAGTAAGCGAGAGAAAGGTAGGTAACGCATATCCTAACTTGTGAGATTGAGTGAATGGATAGTGTAGCAAGGTTTGGGAGAGATTGCAAAAAGACAAAATGTATTAAGAGCCACAAATAACAGGAAATTGTGGAGAGCCATGATCACCAAAGAGGAACAGTACATAGTAAAAGAATTAGGTAAAAAAAAAATGAAACCATGCAAATGGTGTAAAAAAATAAAGTGACAAGTTTGCATTCCCCCGAGAATAAAAACTGAAGAACCCAACCGCATTTGTAGAATAATTCTCATGTTTGCTGACAGAGATTAGTATAAATACCAGTATAGCTAACTTTAAGTTTTAAATTCCATTGGTAAATTGCTAATTACAGAATAATTTCTTTATTTTCCGGGTTTATTTATCCACAACTATATACAGAATACAGCAAAATACCTCCCACATTTTAAATGTTAACAAAAACACAAAGGTAACTCCTATTATATATATATATATATATATATATATATATATATATATATATATATATATATATATATATATATATATATCACTGTTGTTTCAAGAAACGGCGATAATTTTATTCATTTGGTTTTTAAAATGACATCCGCCAAATGGCAGTCTTTCTGCCATAAACTGTTGTAGATGATTTCTAAAATTGTCCATTATACGAAGAATCATTTCTGGTGGTATTTTTGCCACTTTTTGGCGAGTAGCATCCTTTAATTCTTTAATCGTCTCTGGTCGATGTTTGTAGACCGCAGCTTTCGAGTAACCACAGAGAAAATAATCACAGGGAGTGCGAGATCGGTCGAGTGTGCAGGCCATCAAATGTCACCGCGCAAGGAAATCAAATGTCCGCGAAACATCTCTCTCAAATCTTCCATTGATTTTCTCACTGTGTGTGCGGTGGCTCCATCCTGTCGAAACCATACATTCAGATCCACAAGGTCACAGAGTTTTGGTTTCAGAAAGGTCATACACCAAATTTCGCAACTGCGCACCACACAGTCACTCGTTCGCTGCGTAGAAGGCTTTCATGAAATTGTCTATGCTTATTTTCCGCCCAGTAGAGAAAATTCTGCTTAATGACGCAGCCAGTGAGATGCAAGAACATTTTAAAGAATATCGCCACAACATGCCGTGCAATTTTCCCATTCGCGTTCTTGCAGTTCCTGAAAAACCATTAATTTGTACGGATGTGTACAATTATCCTGACTGTTCGATCAAACAATCTCAAACCAGAGGAATATTTACGAGTTAAAAGTGTAGGAAATTACAGAACAAACTGTCTTACAACGTGGAAGTTTTATGGAGTTCAGGCTCTTCCAGGTCTTCCTACTTTTATGCACTGAAGCTGTGGCCCTGAATTTGTCAACCCATAGCAGTATCGATTTTCTATCCGGAACAGCATCATTCCGATGTAACATGAAATTTGCACGAACAGCTCTGTGTTTTGCAAGTACAGATTCAACAGCCTTTTAAAAAGTTTCAACAGTAAACGCACGTAGTGTACTGGTCCAAGCTATAATGGTAAAACCCCTATCTTGAAAGAAGTGGTAAAACATTAGCTAGAGGAAAACACCATTGCGACTTGCCTAAGTTCTCTAGCATTACACACGCGATATTTTAAAATGTAGGGGGTATTTTTGCCGTATCCTGTCTAATGCCATCTTTCGAAGACTTATAGTTATCAATGATAGAAACACTGGATAGGGAAATTAACTAAAACCCATTTTTAGTACCCCCAACAAAACTAAATAAATAAATAAGGTCAGATATTTACCATAAAATTTTTCTGTACTTCCATGAATGTTTAGTACATTCGTAAATAAAATATTTAAAACCCTATGGGTAAAAAAATGTGCAAATTTAAAGGTTAATGGGCAGCATTGAGAAAAAAAAGGCTTTATCGAAAAATATATCGATCTGAGAATAGGGAATTCTTCTTTTTTTTTTTTTACTTATGATCACCCTACAAAAGGCCCAAGAGCAATTTTAGATCGAGGTTGCCTGAAGGAATTTGTTGTGTAAGCAGAAAGAGTAAAATGTAAGATAACGTTTAACCTTGGACTGGAACAGCTTAAGATTATCAGTGTTCGGAGAAGTATCCTCTTAGGAGTTGGTTCCACAAAGTAGGGGTCCTTGAGATGAAGCTATTCGAGTGGAACTTCTCACTATTGGAATATGAGGGTGATTCACTACAGTGTATCTGGCATGGCGGGTCTTAGCTTTGAAAGTTAGAAATGGCTGAAATAATTACTGTTCTATAATATAACTTTCCTGTGGAAGAATGTATCAGAGTGCTACTTTTTTCCACAAGTGCAACACGAAGGTAATGATGATGAGTCGACCCTGTTTGCGTGGCATGGCGGGTTCTGCATGTGAAGTTTGGTTTGATTGGTTTATTTTGTTTTCCGGCATACCAACCTCAATGGTTTATTTAATGCCGACAAAATTTTTATTGCTGGTAATATTTCTTGCCAAAAATGTATTGCTGGTATTTTTTAAAAATATATTGCTGGTAATAATAACCTGTTACAAAAATGTATTGCTGGTATTAAAACCTATTTTTACACTTTCATAATGTTTTGATCCCAGTTTGGGGTTAACTATTTGCCCATAGCTGGAACTCTATCAGGTGCTACCACACCAGATCAGGGTGGACCTGGGAACACTAGCAATTAAGAGATGGTTCCATGTTCCAACAAAATCTCCTGATCAGAGGCCTTGCTGTTGGATGTAGTTTATCGTCTTACCCAGGACGCGGATGTAGTTTATCGTCATCCCCAGGACGGACATGTGAAGACCTGATGTAACTAAAGAATTTGCCATGAAAATAGGGAGATAGTAGTGCGAAATAAACACAACTTGCCTCAGCCAGTTATTGAACGCAACTCTCCGGTTCTGTCTTTTTTTTCTTTTCTTTTTTGTTAACTGGAACGACATCAGTACTTCCTAAAATTATACTTGTCTAATATGCAACGGAAAAAGGAAGACATTTTTATTGTGTTTCAAATCAGAACCCAGGAATTTTTTTCGAATGTATGCTGACACGTAGCAGAAAATATTTTATTAAGGGCAAATCTCCTAAAACCCTAAAGATCGCTGAAAGAAATGAAAGAGAATTACTGACTGAAGCACTTTGAAGAGGCCGAGTGAAGTAGCAATTAAACAAAGCTGATAAGCACGGAACAAGCAGATAAGACTAGAAATGGCTGCAAATCTAACAAAAAAGAAAGGAGAAAATAAATAGAATTGTTGAAATGATGAACTTGTTGAAAGTATGCGATGTTCAGTTGGAACGCAAAAGTAAAGAGGAAAAAAATATATTGCGAGGAAGATAAAAACGATAACGCAACAACGATGAACAGAAGTGCAAATTGCAGAAGATTAATCAAATTGAACAGTTCGTTTCGGTTCAGACCGGGAATAAATAGTGAGAAAATATTACTAGTGATGTTGCATATGCAATTAAAATGTATAATATAATTTATAGCAAAGAGAATGTATTTCCTGTCTTAACGTAAGTACCAAATGTATATTTTTATTTTTCTTATTTAGTACTTTCAAAAATGATTATAAAGATGATGGTCAGTACCGTCTGCCTTATAATAACACGCACACACACACACACACATATATATATATATATATATATATATATATATATATATATATATATATATATATATATATATATATATATAATCCGATGTAATGAGAACGAAAATAATATATAAATTCTAACGTTCATAGGATTAATTCAAAGAAGGGCTCAGTACCGATAATAGAGCAATAATTATTTATTATAATTTTTCATATAGTCAAAAACAATTTACTCACTACAAAGATGCAACTTTGTTTCGGTGAAGATTAGTTGCACCTCGACTGGTTTGTTTGTCACCAGTCGAGGTGCAACTAAATCACGGAAAGGAAAAATATCATCTTTGTAGTGAGTTAATTGTTTTTTGTCTATATTTTCATAAGAATATATATATATATATATATATATATATATATATATATATATATATATATATATATATATACACGGCTGGCTCCACATTATCGCAAGCCATAAAGAAAAGCTCTTCATTTCGTGTGTTGACTACTGCAAAGGGCTTCTAGAAACATGGTTTGTCATGCACATCGCAGTCGGCATTGCTGATATTCTTAAACCATAACATATGCTTACATCCACTGATTGACCATTGTATGCTTATCAGCAAGCATTAATGAATGTCAAGAAAGGAATTTACTACCGCATGGATGGATTCACTGATACGCATCTACTCCAGACTCAATTTCGTGTCAGACCTGTTTTACCAGATTACCACGCTATTGTTTTTTTATTACAAAGTTAGAATAAAAAGGTAGTGGGAGGGTTCAGCCTTTATTGCCATACCACCAGCATCTGTATATGACGTCAACGGTCAACATAAAACCAAATGCATTTCTTTAGGAGTCTCCCTTATATAACCAGATTGACATGCTCGTCCTCACTTGTTATCCGTGAGGTGATATGCCAAATACGGATAGTAGCAGTTTGCATTGACAGCTTACATAGTGGATTTTGAGATTAAATGGTTGGTTTGAATTGATTTAAGGTCTAGAAGCTTGCATAGGCAAAAGGATTATTTTCTACCGAGAAATAACGGAATGCTATCGACTGTTTATTTGTTTATGTGATTCCTTGTTCATGGTCTGATGCTATGTAAAGGAATTCTGAAAACTGGTCGACTTGATCTACTTACCCCAAATTTGAACATATGATCGACTATCTTTTTCCATTTATTTATTTACTACTTAAAGTTTTCTTGTACATATCAGGAGTTTTTTCTACGTTCCTTCTTATAATAAGATAGTCTTGTTATCAAATGCAGTTAATTTGCCATAATTACATTGCTAATGATAACAGCATTAACGCGGCAGTGTGAGAACTGTCAAATGAAGAAAGACTCAAGCTCCCAATACTAAAAATTAATCTTTGCTGGATTAGGTAAACTTTAGATGATAGGTCTTAGTAAATAGATTGACACCTCAGCAGAGGTGGGGGTAATGGTTAGAGGGTTGACCATTAGTACTGAGAAATGAGTTCGATTCTCATCCAGCATCCTATATTTGGGTGACTCAGTCAAATTAAACAAAGAATTGAGTGGAATAATTCATCTTTGTTTCACGTATCTTGGAAAAATGAGTTTCCTTTACGCAATGACATGTAATTTTTAAATAAATCATTAATGTAATTCAATGGCTGCTGAAAAATTCTTAGTTGGAACCATATTGGATTGCAACAATAACATTCTGAGTTTTAGTCATTTGCTCAGATTTCATGGTCGAAAATTTAAAGAGACTTAAAAATTTGGTCCATGAATATAGGATACAAAAAATGGCAAAAACAGAAACTGTATACAGAAACATGTTTCCAAATAAACTTAAAAATGTATTAAATAGTCATCTCTCAATGAGAGATAAATGATGTAGATATTGTTTTATTATTAGGTAATCAAGAATAAAATTCCTCTCTTAATACATATTAGCTGAAAGACACAACGATAGTATTTTTTAAATTCAGTTAATATAATATCTTGTTTAATGGACCGAACAAACTTTTACATTTCTCAATTATAAAATCATCGTTATTATTTAATAGCATTTAAGAAGTTTCCATGTAGCACAATAATAAATAAATTAATTCAAGAGATTAATTTATTTATATAATAAATCTATTGCAAAAATAGTGGAGAAATAATTGGCACATTCTATCGTTGCTGGAAGTACCTGACTTTTAGCTGCTTTATCGTTACAAAATTCAGAACAGAACAAACATTGGATATTGTTGCCATATCTGGACTGGAGCTTTTCAATCCGCACTTTCAAACCTTGATAAAGATCAAAATCATTTATTCGGTCTTGTGGAGGATGACTTGTTTTGTTTTTTTTTTTTCACTCTACAAACTCTTTTTCATAGACGCAGTCTAACAAAAATGCCGATTCCCCGTCAGTATTACCATAGAAAATGAATTTCATTCTTTAATTCCAGAAGTTCAGATCTTTCAGCTAAAACCTGTTTTGCTAATTCTACGGAGCCATATCATCCTCATTTTTACTGGTTGCAAATATAAGAAACTTCCATTCAGACAGCTTTTTATAGGAACTTCCACTTTCTGAAACCCATTCTCGTGTGAATGCTTTTTTTAAAAACTTCAATCTTGACTTCAAAGTTTAATCATCATCTTTCCGTCTTATCCTTGTAATAGTCATTTCCAACCACACTCTCTTACATTAAGAAGGATCAAAGTCAGTAGTAAATAAATCAGTGTTATTGATGGAAATTTATATATTCATCCATTGGCTCATGTTATTTAAGTCATGGCAATTACAAAAAATAATAAGGTTTTGGCGGCGCACCTCCACTCGATGGTCAAAATATTTGATGACGTCTCTGCATAGTTGCTCCTCGATCTCACCAATATGCCTTATTATCTCATCCTTCAGCTGTTGAATTATTGTTGGCTTGTTGGCATAGACCTTACTTTTAAGATAACCCCAAAGGAAGAAATCTAAAGTCTTCAAGTCGCACGATCGTGGTGGCCAACTGACTTCGCTGTTTCGAGAGATGATGCAACCTGTGAACTTCTCATTGCATTTTTGTTCGAACGCCCATTTTCGTAATAGTCTTCGATATCTTTAAGACGTTTTTTGATTGTTAAATTTTCCATGGCTAAAATTGCCAAAGATTTAAGTTGTTAAATCTGAAAGAAAAAGAAAAAAATCATTAGACGCTTAAATTTAATTCACATTTAAAATCGGTCCAAGTTATTGGAACACACGTTATTTTAGTATAATTGTAGTTTTAATTCCTGATTGTGTTGCTGCTTTCGAATATAGATTTGAATAATATTTCATTTAATTACTTTAGGGCTTATTTTTATGACAATATAAATATTTCTGTGTCTAAATTATGTTTCATTGTATTTTCATGAAGCAAAATAATGGTTGACTGAAAAATAATTTCCATATGTTTTCTTGCAAGATAAATAAGACCATTCTTAGATGAATGTTTATCGATAATTTGATTGAAATTTGATAATTATCTGACAATTAATTTGACTATTAGACAATCAAGAAGGTCGGTTAACAATCTATAGTTTGCCTCCAAATATTCTTTAATGTTTTTCTTCATATAAAGTGTGTTTTAAATTACAAATGACATTTCAAAAGACAAATGTTTACTTGAAAGAATTTGGGACACAAAAATATTCTCTATTCTTCTTTCGAAAGAGCATTATGATAAATGTAACATATTACAGGTGCTTTGAGATTCTGTATCGACCAATGCTGCCTTGTTAATCAGAATGTGTGTGAGGTTGTCAACTTTAATGTTAGAATATCGGTCACATAATTTTAGTGCAATTTTATTAAACATTAATTACACATTAATTACAAACATTTAATTTACGATTATGTGCAATGTACTAAAATCACGAATAAGGTAAAAGGTAATATTTGATTTTACTTAATCCTTATACATACAAATACAATTTTAAATTAAACTTTTATGAGAACGTGTCATCGCCGTCTGGATTTTTGGTTACACTACAATACAATTGGCATTTTTATTTATTTATTTATTTACTTTCTTATTTTTTAAACTACATCGAGATTTTCTTAAAGGAGTTTTCAAATATGAATATTATTTATATTTATATTTTTATTTAAAAAGATCTAAAATACTATATTTATTATATTTACCAATAAACTATATATGGCATTGTAAAATTAACATATTAGAACTTAATTACGTATTTAAATGAAGTCAATATGAAGAGACAGAATTTTTAAGCCCCTATCTAACATTAACCGATTTTCCCTTTCCCACATAAAAATATACTTGTATATTAATTCTTCTTCTTCTTCAAAAAAAGAAAGCCAACACCCGCTTAATAAAAAAATGAATTCTCAGTCCCCCATCAACTTAAAATATATAATACTATTTAGCTTATACACAGAGTAAATCAATTTTCTTCGAAGGTTATAATGCAATGCTTGAAAATGGAACGCAAATTTAAATTGTAAGTTTAATTTAAAATTTAGGTTTTGATTTCGAAACATAGGAATTTCTGCGTCGCTATGAAAACATATTTTGAAAAATTAATTATAATATTATACTCTACTGTGTATAGATCACTGTTTTTTAAAATAAATGTAAAAGAACTAGGGATTATAAATCTGACTGTTTCTTTTTTTTTATATATATATATATATATATATATATATATATATATATATATATATATATATATATATCGCTGTGTGTGTGTAATGAATTTAAACTAGACTGAATTTATATTTTCTATTTAAGATAAACGTTGATTAATAGCATACAAAAAATATGTATTAAAACGAAGACGGACCTAAAAATAGGCGGGCTTTATATTCTATATTAAACATAGACGAGGATTATCATTCCTCACCGGTAGCACAACGCATTGTTCTTTATCAAAATTTAATGTGACGGTCAGTCGCTACTCAGCACCTGGGGAATGCGTTGTGCATGAAACTCCGAGTCGTGCTACCAGTGAGAAATAATAAGTTCTTTTAGATTATGCCGACCACCATTTTATCAATTTAATTTTTCCCGTTGGATATACAATCTCCCAGAGGACATTTAAATTTATAAACGATGTTGGTTTTATGCAACGGTAAAAATAAAATTTATGTAGGACACGCTACAATAACGTTGTCTCGGCGACTAAGTTTTCGTTTGAATAATATGTCGAACATATCTAAACATTTCCAACAACATTCACAATTCAGAAAAATTCTTGTCGAAAATACTTCTATAATTTTTCATAAAAGAATAAACGTAAACTAGAATTAAATAATTGAAAACAAACCTTAATAGAATTAATTACAAATACTCCACAAATGTTTTAAAATGTGTACAATAGGTAGTTTGAAATTCCAAGGTTTGCATAATAGTTTTTTTACTACTTATTTCGTAAAAAACTCTCCACATTTATACTTATTTATCTCCTCTTAAACGGTGACAGCGATCAAGCACTGACTCAGTATTTTACATTCCACAAGTAAAAAATTTAACTTTCAGATGAACACAATAATTTTGTCTTCGACAATAATGAGCACTACAATATTTGTCTTGCAATAAACAATACTCTGATGATGACATTGTTGTATGTCGAAAGTACTCGGAACAAAAGTAATACATATCAACACGGCGATTTTCTGTCGTCCTTCAATAACGACACGAAAAAATCTTATCCGTTAATATGTGAAAAATAACTGAAAATAAAAAGAACAGGTCTAAATTATTCAACGAAACATATCTCAATATATATATATATATATATATATATATATATATATATATATATATATAGTTTGACACAGTTTAATGTCATGTATGTACTCTGGAACAAATGTCTAATGAAATGGAATATATATTTTGTTCCTTGGAAAGTAATTATTTTTTACGAGAATGGATATAAAAACAAATATAAATTGAATTTCATTTAAATATTATTAATCAGAAATACAATCACCTTCATTTTCAACAACTGCAGCTTAAAAGAAAGGCAACTTGTCGATTACACGTTTAAAGAAATGTGTTTTCCACTTCTTTTGAATGTTCTGCCACTTATGAAATATTCTAGTGATCGAAGTAAAAATGAAAATCTTTAGGTGATTATGGCATGTGTGGAAGAAATTCCAACGCTAACAATTTTATTTTTATTGTGTTTGTTTTGGTGATTCTACATTTGCATCGCCATGTTGGAGAACAGCGCCTTTTCTGCTTATGAAAACAGGACGCTTTCAACTTTTTCAATTAAAATCTTATAAATGCACTGTAAGCACTTTCCGATCATTCAACCTTGGTTTGTTGCCTCAAAATTAAAAGCGGTAAAATTTACCATTATTTTCTGGACCTCATTACAATGAAAATAGCGGAATTCATGTTAGGAATGAGGTAAACTTTAAAACGATACTCGGTTTTATTTAGCTCTCAATGAGACCATCCTGAATCTGTTTGAAAAAAAAAAAGAAATATTCAAAAAATTTTACACTTTAATAACATCAACTTGACCCAGAATAAAGGATGATAATTAAGACGTCAAATAATGTATAAACAACTTGCATATTTTCTGAGGTCTCTTTCATCGAAAAATCCAGAGCTTAAATATGAAAATATATTATGCGTATGGTCTAATAGACAGCAGCTCGAAATGAGAAATCGTAGAGCCGAGTTCGAATTCCAGTCTTCACCCTTTGGAAATGTATAAATCCACTTTTAATCTCCAAGTAATAGATTAAATAGTAGAACATACTGGATTTTTTAATCCTGGTTGGCAGCCAATCCAGAAGAACAACAACACTGAATTTCAGATCATACATAACGCTGATGTAATTCCAAACACGTATGTAACCCCGACAAATCCCATCTTAGGAAAGGATCTTTCACTTTAAAATGATTATGGTCCAGATTATGTCCTTTTTTATGATCTCCTTAGGCAGTTGAATACCTCATTCATTACAACTGACTTATGTTATCTTTTTAATCTTAAATAAATCTCAAATTTCTCTAGACTCCGACAAAACATCAACTGTATACTCATAAGCATTACAATGGAAACGAAATCTTTTGTTGCATGCGATAGATTTGGTAAGACAGTTTTGGAAAGACATTTGCTATCAATCAGCCAAGATATGGTTGTGGATTTTTTTTAATGCTATGTCCCTTCAGGGTTTAATGATTAATGTATCTCGACATTTTTTTGTTATTATATCCGCAAATTGCCATGATTACTTCGTAAGTATAGTGGCGTGGTTTCACGTTATGTTTTATACAGTTTTGAATTGAGAGTAGTCTTTTTTTGTCCTTGAGCACCTACCAAACGAGATGAAAGAGATACTCTGTAATTTAACCCAGAGCTGGGAACAGAAGAGAATGATTCATCACTTTTCTAAGGGGCATCAGTTCAAATGTGAATGCAACTCACCCTGAATTTGAACTCGGTTCGTCGATTTCATTTTCCACGCTGATAATTGTTACTCTACCAGAATGTCATTGTATTTGACACTGTTGTTTAAAATTAAATTAGATTAATGATGCCAATAAAAACCCTAACGCTAAAATACTCCGTTGTAAAGTCAATACTTTTATATGGTGAGAAAATAAGACGAGTTAGATTTAAATTGATATAATTGTATAGGACATTTTTCAGTTGAGAGTCCATTGAAAAACATTTAAGAAGTAGATGATAAACAAATTTAAGTATCGGAACTTGTATCAGTAAAACCATTATTATTTCCAAATGCTTCAAGAAATATTTTCTCACTTTAAATAATCTAAAAATGGTTAATAAGACGTAAAAAACAAATCAAACACTGATTAGTTGTCTCCTTCTTTTCTCTTTACATGCAATCTGTCACTAATATTTTCCATGTATTCATATCTTTTGTTATTAAATCCCATTTTATTTCGATGCGCTCAATTATTTCTAGATATATTTAGGTTATTCGCGTTAATGACGTCAGTAATGTCTTAACTGGTCAATCTAGCGTTCTCTTCTTTCTGTTAGTATTATTAATTAGAATTACTAAAGCTATATAATTAAAAAATACAATGACTATTACTCTATTAATACCATTGAGACTATCATTGTTACATCGTCTTCTTTCTGCATTCTGTTATTTGCAGTATATTATTCATTTAGTTGCTCGCGTCGTTTTTTATTGCGCTGATTGTTATTTCAGTGTTATTTATTTTTTCATTACTGCTGAGTATCCACGCGAGCAATCAGTGATAAAGCCAGAAAAATTATTTCTTTTATTTATATTTCTACATCTTATCTCGTACATTTTTCTGTTCCTAACGCTTTTTCCCGCCCACGGCTTCGCTTGTTCGCCATCTTTCTTCGACGTCCAACTCTCATCAGTTCCCACTGCCACTGCGTCTACTCTCTCCAGTAGGACCTCTGACACCTGCAAAGCTCATTCATGATTTTTCTATCTGCGCCCGGACAGCCAATTGCAGTCAGAAACAGATTAGCCAATTTCATGGTGGACGATTACTACGAAAGCAAACGTCATTTGCCTCGGCCCACGCATGCTTTCACATGACGGATTAGGGCGGAGATGACGATGGGAGAAGAGAAAGAAAAGAGGAGGAGGAGGAAAATAGCTAGTGATGTCAGGAAGAAAGGACTATCACTAAGATAAAAATAACTGATATTTGAATTGTAATCATCACCATAATCATTCTTAGTAGTATTGCATTTGTAACATATCTAGCCGTTATCGCTACGACATGTCAGGCAGCTTCTTCTTCAATCTGCCTTATCCTTTCGGGACGTTGGTGATCATGTCTTTCTACAATTTCCTGTTCTTTGAAGGTCTTAATAAACGTTGTCTTTTTGTTATCTCTCCTAAACACTGATCTATCATTTACTCAAGCTTGCTAGGAAGGTTATGCGTTGTTTTCATCTGTCCCTGTTGCCTTCAATCTATCCTGTGCATATAACATTTTCCAGGTCTTTTCCCTCATTATGCGTCCTAGAAATTTCAACTGATGTTAAGTATAAGTGTACTTTTTGTGTTCATTTTTTTTCCAAAACTTCCTCGATGGTTAGAAGTGCTCATCAAGCAGAATTGACAAAGTTTGCAATAAAATATATACAGAAGAAATAAATGACCAGGGCAAAAATAATATTAAGCAAACAATATATGCAAGACAAAAGGAGTCACAGCAACAATAATGAGTCAAAAATGTCACAAACCATGAATGGTGTTAACAAACAAAAGGGATAAAGAGAAGCGATCGTAGTGTTCTTGGTTTGGTTTGGTTTGTTTTACGGCATATCAATCTCAATGGGTTATTTAATTCCGACAAGTTTTATTGCTGCTAATATATTTGTTTCCAAAAATATATTGCTGGTAATAATTTTTACAAAGTATTTCTGGCATTAAAAGCTATTTTTCACTTTCATGGTTTTTTCACTCCAGTTCCTCAAAACCCTCTGATCAGAGGCCTTGCTGTTGGACATAGTTTATCGTCTTACACAGGACGTCGATGTAGTTTATCGTCATACCCAGGATGGCCGTAGCGTTCTGACTTCAAGGCTGCGTTCTGACTTTCAAGGACAAAATTAAGTCCGACGAGACTGAGAAGTGGCTAAGAAGAAATTCCAACATGAATCCCTATGTTTTCTCTATGATTTTGTGTGTTTGTGTGGGGTGGGTGGGGTGATGTTTTTGCAGTCCTTCCTATCCCTCATTGAAATTAACAGTAGTAGTTCTCTTTATTTATAGAATATGATTTCCATATCTATTTCTTTAATCTAGAGTTTACTTATCACGTATGTTATGGTTCTTGCTCGATGGTGTTACGTTTTCATTGTCCTTGTAAACAAGAATGTTAATCTCTCCAGTCATCCATTGTGGGACATCAATCTATTTTAAATATGCTGAATATTAATCAGGCAGTGGTTCATATATGTAATTTTAGCGTAAGGATGCGTTTATTATTTATCCAGGAATGTGACAACTTATTGCTAGCACTCTACTCCCTATACTTGCTGACTTCCACTAATATCCTGTTTTTACAATTTTCCTTGTCAGCTTGGATCTGTTCCACACATCATATCAATTATGAATGCAGTCGCTATCTTCAAATTTCATAACCGCAAATCTGGAAGAAGAGCTTGATATTTATTTGTTTTATTACTCTTTCACTTTCACTTTCACTTTCACTTTACCGTTGTTTGGGACAAAGACTTATTTTATTTCATTGGTAACTACTTAAATGTTTACTAAAACTTGGGCTGATCTTTCAGCCTAGATAAAGTGGCGAGTATATGATTATAATTTGTTCAGTTCTCAAAAAATCTAGTTTGTTTCACACTATGCGAATATACTGTCAAACTCTAATCTTTTATTGCATATATCACTCAGATGTGTGAAGTTTTGTATATGTTAGGGATCAAGTACTTATCTTTTAATTAATATGTTTTCCCATTATACATAGAGAACCTTCGAATTAGCGGATTTTTCAGTTTTAAACTTGATATTACGGCGTTCGGAAAGTAATTACGTTTTACTAGCAAGGATATAAAACAAATTTATATTTATTTAAATAAGAGTCAGTCTATGTTTTCATACATGACTGGCGAGGCAGATTTTTTCCCGCAGTAGGGTTGCCATTTCTTTCTTCGGTAGACTAGTAGACCGGGTTCTGTGAACCCAAGGCTATAGAACCAGGTCTGTCCTGCTATTTACCCATAGCTGGAGGAGAAGAAGACGATTCCTACCTTTCCTTCTCCGATTCCTCAATCCGAGCCGCTATCCATTACTCCACCGTGCCTCCTGTAGGAAGAATTCAAAACCTGCTCCACAACGTTGTAGAACAAATATAAAAAGTAAAAGGATCTTAATTTGCCTTTTTGTTTACGCAGAACTGTATATTTAGCGGTGGCCTCAAGCGGCTGATTTCAGGGAATCATTATGGGGAGTTCGTGAAAAATGAGAAATTGTAATAAATAAGTTTTAATCGAAGAATCGCGAAAAAATCAGTAAGATTATAGAAGCGTTCATGAAAAATAAACATTCATTTTAGATGAGCATAAAGTTAACTTCATTTTGATTTTGTCTATTTTTACTGCATTTATTGCGATATTTGAAACAACACATTGATAATGAGAACATCAACGTGCCGAAAGCAATTCTATCCAATATTAATATTTTACAAATGATAAAACGAATATAAGTTAGTTTTTGAAGTTAATTTTAATGGCTACCAGTCATTTCGATATTGAACCGTGAAGATGAAAAAAAATATCGCCTTAGTGAAAACCATCCTACCTCGCCAGGTGGCGAGGTAGGATGGTTTTTTCACCTGGCGTTACAAACTCGCAAAGAGTTATAAAAATAATAAAAGCTACATCGTGTGAACACTTCAAAACGAGCAGCAAATGGGTAACACAGATAGGTAAAAAAGAAAATAATGGCATTATCATGATATAAACGATATAAAATATCAAAAGATAATTGATAGGATACCCCATCAATACTATAAAAAATGATAACAGTGAACACGAAAAGTTTAATTTCCTGAAAAAACTGCTTTAATAATTTTTAAAAATAAATTTCAACCATTAGTAACAGAAATTTTCGGTTTTAAAATTTAATATTCACAGGACATACTGAAGGCACAGACGAAACCAATATATCGTGCCAGAAAGTTTTCTTGTTAGAACCCATCTTTCATATTTACAACTGCTGTCATATCTGGTCTGGTGCTCTTGCTACTCATCTCGAGGTTCTTGACAAAATTCTAGGAAGGATCTATAATGTAATAGATCCTGACTTGATATCTCGATTCAGTCACTTTCTCAGCGACGTGACATGGCTTCCCTCACACTTTTATACAAATATGTTCATGGCAACCTGCTCAGACGAGCTTTTTTCCTGGTGTCCCGACTACATAAAATTAAACGTGATACTAGATTGGCATTTAGGTCTCATCCATTTATTGTTGAGATGTCTAAATGCAACTACCACTTCTACTCCAACAGTATCTTTTCTCGCACTTCCCGTCTGTGGAAATCCTTTCCGTTTACTTGCTTCCCTGATAAGCACAATCTTCAAAAAAATTGATGCTGCTTCAATTGCCATCTTCTAGCTTCTTGAATCCTGTTCCTCATTTGTCCTTTCCTCAATCCTTCTTATACTCAGTCTTTCCTCTCACTTTCACTCCCTGTATATCCTTGCGTACTAGTGGCATTCCCGCCTTTCTTGGGTTGAAATGATTAAACAAAAAAACAAAAAAAACTATTAGTGATCCTCAGCGAATGAATCGCAATGTAGGGTTTGAGAGATATAGCAGAAAGACAAAAGTTACTGTGAGCTAAAAAGAACAGAAAGTTTTGGAGAGTCATGTTCAACAACATCGTGAAAAACACGGCACATAGAAGAAGAAGAAGAATATTTCGTTCAATTTTTCCTGTAAATGAATGGCACATTTCCTTATTATTATAACCATTGTTTAATTATCTATATCGCTCAGTCTGGAGCAGGTGTTATGCAAGTCATAATCCGGTTACAAAATTCGTATAAAGCAACCAATATTCATAATATTTCTGGAAGTGCTTATATTCATATGATGTACACTGAATCTGAAGTACACCTCATGCATTTACTACAAATATTTTAAATGATTTTTTATGTGACGTTTCATGAAACAACTTGAAATTTTTCGTCATATTGTAGTTACTATCAGCAATTTTTCGTCATATTATAGTTACTATCAGTAACTATAGTGTTATATAGATCTACATCTGTATATCGCTATAGTTACTGATCGTAACTTCTTTTTTAAAATCAGATATATAAATAGTAATAGTCATGGTAATAGTAGCCGTTTCTCATTACTAACGTCATTTTTGTGAATACCCATATTTGAAAACACCTCGTGTTCTAAATAGTGTTTAGGCCGATAGCCAAAATAAACACTGTTTAAAAAACGGGTCCTTCTACTTAAAAACGGGTCCTTCTACTTAAAAACGGGTATCCTCTTTAAATAAAGTTTGAAGTAATAAAAATATGCTGCATTAATAATAAAAAACCCACGAACTCGCTAGAAATATCCATAATTAAAAATGAACCAATTATAATTAAATACATAATAAAATGTCACCGACATATAATATCCTTATTTGCAATATTGATAAATATCAGCGGAATATGACATGATATAGATTGATTATATAAATATCAGTACATCCTAAATAATTATAAAAAATATAACACCAAAGACGAACTGATGGCAAGGATTATGGCAGCGTTCACCAACATAAACAAGGAGACCGTCCAGAAGTGTTGCATGAGATTCCGAAGTAGTTTGGTGGCCGTCGTTGAGGTCAATGGTGATTTTATTGAATAAATTTATTCTTGAGTATTTCAAGATATTTTTGTGTAATTTTGGTAAATATATCTGGTAAAATTAGATGTAACTATTATTTTCCTTTTTGAGTAATTTAGACGACAATTTATCCATCGCAACTTATATATATATGTGTGTGTGTGTGTGTGTGTGTGTGTGCGTGCGTGTGTGTGTGTATAGTCTTAAAGGACGAAACTCGTTACGACGTAAACAATTACAATTTGGCATAGTATTCCCTGAAATACACCCTCACCAACCCCCCGACACGCATACACTCACGCGCGCATATATATATATATATATATATATATATATATATATATATATATATATATATATATATATATATGTGTGTGTGTGTGTGCGTGCATTCCCTAAAATCCACACACACACATACATATGTATATATATATATATGTGTGTGTGTGTGTGTGTTTTGAGGAAATACTATGCCAAAAAAATTGTTTTCGTGTAACGAGTTTTGTCGTTTAAGACTTCATCAACGTCACACGAAAACTATTTTCCATTTTGTCATAGTATTTAAAACTAAAACTGTCCATGATATATATATTTATATATATATATATTATATATATATATATATATATATATATATATATATATATATATATATATATATATATATATATATATATATATATATATATATATATATATATATATATATATATATTATATATATTACTTCTATTATAGCTTTATTCACATAACTACCTTATAGAATCTCTACATAATATCAAAAGGATGGGGACGTAGGTTCGATCCTTGCCGGAGAAAAAAAACTTACTAAAACTTCTTGAATGCGTAGGCCGGTAGACTTAATATAGACGTTCTGATAATAAAAAAATGGGACGTCTATTTCAATTACGAAGTGTCCGGTATACTAACTTTTGAAGTTTTATATATATATATATATATACGATAGTGAGCCTAATATATATATATATATATATATATATATATATATATATATATATATATATATATATATATATAGAGAGAGAGAGAGAGAGAGAGAGAGAGAGAGAATATAAAGTACATGTTTTAATATAATCCTGCTTACAAGAAGACGTGGTTAATTAGGCTCAATATCGTGGTATCCACTATCGATTCATTTTCTCTACTGATGATCAGATAGCAGTTCTTCTACACATACACACACACACACACACACACACCACACGAAGACAATCGAATTTGTGTTGAAAAATAATATCTTAGATCTTAGCTATACAAGAACACACAGATGCTTTACGATAAACACATATATACAAAAAGACCATGACAGCTTATGTATTCAAACAAGCGAACATACAAATCCTAACATATGCACATCAAATCTCAATCACATCCACGTATACACAGAGTGCCTGTTCTGTTATATATACTCCGCCTTCACACGCAGAGGCGGTTCGACACTTATACTCTTAGGCATTTGAATGCATGGACACGCAATCAGTCTCTTTCTCTTGCATTCCCTCAAGCACAAGCTATAAACAAGTTCAATTTCAATTGATGTTGACGGGGAAGTTTGCTTAGTAGCGGTGATAAAGAGACAGAAGTGCAAACTTACAGTCGGAATCAAATAACCACGAACTTGTTCATCCAATAGATCGCCGCCAATAAGGTGATGTTTTAAATCTGCGTCGCTCGTGTCGTATTACCGAGTTGCTTGCTGTCATTCGCACAGGTTTCGCCAATCTAGCAAAGGGAGGAAATGACGTCATAGGAAATACGAGACAGGCAGCAGCCATCTAAGTTATTCTCAGAGAGTTGCCTAACGTAGGGTAAACACGTGGAGGTTAGTGCCCCACTTTGCCGAGACGTGCATGGTGTGGTTGTCAGTTGCGTTTATGCTCTTTTCTGGGTGGAGAGTTGATTCCAAGTTTCTTGCTTGGAGCCTTATGTGAATAAATTGAAATCTAATCATCTTCAGGCAGTCGGTTAGTAAATTTTACATGGACTGATACGGCTACGTTTCGTTTATAGATTTTAATCTCACTAATTTGTCGCCCTCCCGTGTTGGTTTACGTCCGTACCTTCACCTAAATAGTAACAATGTTTGTTCAGCATCTACAAAGGAGTCTGTCTATATTTCTGAGATGATGTATTATGTACATTATTTACATTATTCGGACTATTGTCCTCATCTTTGTCGCCATATTTATCACAACGTTTCGGCCGTTGTACGCTCCGGCCTTCTTCAGGTGGTTGGAATGTTAAACTGAACCCTTTATGTCGCTCGCAGGGGTAGACTGTTCTAGTTCCACGTGTCATGTCTAAAGGATGTCAGTTATCAGTTATCTCCTGCTAATTCCCCTCTCCAAGTTCTCCACTGCCTTAAGCAGGTATTGAAATCACACTCTTTGGGTCCTGTCACTGGATCTAACTAATGCCTTTATCAACTGTGCCATGTGTCCGGAGCGTACAACGGCCGAAACGTTGTGATAAATATGGCGACAAAGATAATGTAAATAATCTACAAAGGAATGTGTTCACTGTCAAGAAAAAAAAATCATACTATGTTTAAGAAATACCAAAAGTTCATGATGTTGAGTAGCACTAAAAAAATATAAAAGATCTTGTAAAATGAAGAATTTTTTGTTCGATTTTGTCGGATTTACGGCATATGAATGTTTTCCTGATGATATAATGAAGAGTTTTGTCTTGTAACAAAATCGAAGACCTAGTTTTAGTTTGAATGCGAGTAAAACAAAAAGATAGTTATACGTTTGGTTTGATAAGAAATCATTAAATTTAGAAACAGCATTGGTTTGAACGGTGATAAAAAAAAGTTAGACATCGGTTTGGCTAAAACGAAAGTAAAAAAATAAAAAATAAAATGGAGAGACACTAGTTTAGCTTGAACGGGAATGAAAAAGGAAGACAAGATACACTGAAATGATGGCCACTTTTTGAAGTCGCAACTGTCGTATTCATGACCCCAGCCGACAGGTCGATTGACAATTTGAGAGTAATATTAAGGTATATTTTCAATTGGTCAGAAATATAATTTTGCTCCAATGGAACAGTAAGCAGTTATCTTGCTTGCATATGTGACCTGAGAAATATAGGTAATATCAAGAAAGCGTGAAATGAAAAAGCTTAGTGAATAAAGGTGAGAAAGTTATTCGCTATTCATAGAAATTATGTGTTAAAGAAAAAAAGGGAAGATGTAAAAAGAGAATATCTATCAACGTTTGAGACGAACCCATCGCTTTTTAGGTTCTGAAGAAATAATTTTAAAATCCTATATAAAGACTGAGTAAATCATTCTCTGTGATTGGCTTGGTCCTCAATAAAGATTTGTTAAACTGTTCCTGACTGTTTTTCACAAGTATCTATGGGGAAATCTAAGAAAATTCTGTTGCATTGGCTAATACCTTCAGAATATATCTCGTTGTTTTGTTATCGACTGTGTTGAGTAGTGAAAATAACTAGGCGAAAATATTAAGATCGTTTTCGCCTTTCTTTTCTGAATGGGCGTTCTTAAGAAGTCATCATCACTCGTAGGGTTGACGACCCATCATCTAGCAGAACTATGTCTTAAGTTGGTTGACCTCCTGTCACTCAGAAGCCATCTGTTTGGCTGTATCCATACACAGCTTTTTAAAATCAAAATATGTTGTAATTTACGGAATGGCGATGGCTTTTGTAGTGAGTGCGAAATAAAAATAACTCTTTTTACCCGCTTCCTTCAAATTCAAAGGACTGAGAAAAAAAATTAAGGAATTTGCTATCCTATTTAAAATTTTCGTTGGACCAAGATTAACCGTTGAGTTGAGAATAAGACGGAAAAAATATCGCTAGCCTATGTGAAATAACTTTTGGACCAATGAAAAACGTGTCTTCACAGAAATTAAAATTAGCGGAGGAGCCATAAAGAAGAAGAAGAAGAAGAAGAAGAAGAAGAAGAAGAAGAAGAAGAAGAAGAAGAAGAAAAAGAAGAAAGTAGCGAACGTATTTGAATTTCCTTTTGATATAAAATGAGGAGAAACGTTTTTTTAAATCATTCCATTCCCAGCAAGGCGGAAATGCTGATGACGCAGGTGGATGACAGAGCGAAGGTAAGAGAAAAGACAGGATATAGGGGGAACGAGTAAAGGATAAAAAGTGAACGGGTTTCAAGAAGATAGATGTCGGTTGACGTTGCATTTAAATTTTTGAAGATTGCAAGTAAACGGAAGGGAGTTCCGCAGGCGGGAAAAGAGACTGTTGGAGTAGAAGTAACGATTACATTAAAAGTGACGGTTACAGCAAAAGGGTGCGACATAGGTGTCAATCTAGTAACATAATTAAAGTCACGTAGTCTGGACACCAAGAAACAAAGCTCGTCAAAGCAGTAGCTATGAAAATATTTGTAGAAAAGAGAGAGGAAAACCACGTCACGTCGGTGAGAAAGTGACTTAAGTCGAGATTCAAAATCAGGTTCGATTAGATTGTAGATTTGGATTTTGGTTTTGGAGTTTGTCAAGAACCTCGTGATGAGTAGCAGGAGCACCTGACCAGATATGGCAACAGTATTCAATTCACGGACGAATAGTAGATGTGTAAATGTGACAGATCGATTCTGACAAGACAAAAACTTTGGGTACGAGACAGAGACACAAGTTTCCTTGCAGTAGATGCAGCTATTAATTCGATGTAGTAGTCTCTACTTCAAGTCAATTGCAGTGTGTTGCTCTCTGGGAGCTTTGCATCAGCCATACTGAGTTTAACGACAGTGGCTAAATGAGATCAGTTTAGTTCTGGAGGCATTAAATTTTACAATTTCCTGACCCAGTTAACCACTGATTGGAGCTGCGTTTCGACAGCAGCGGCCAGGTTAATCTTTGCCTGTTCTGAAGCATTTGCTATTCAACAGAAGCAAAGAGTAGTGTCATCTGCATAAATACCTCCTTGGAAACTGATGATATCAGGAAGATAATTGATGAAGATCAGAAACAGCGTAGGACCCAGGATAGAGGCTCGGTGGACACCCGCGTTCATGTAAAAGGATCTGAAAGCGAGAACATTTAAAACGGCTTTCATTTCAAGATCTGATAGGAACTATTACATTAAGTCAAAAAATCGACCAATAATACTGTAGCCATGCACCTTACGTAGAAGACCATCATGCCAGGCCGTGTTAAATTCTTCAACATATACAGAACCACAGCTCGAGCTTCGCCTTTATTATCAAGAGCGTGATATACATATTCAGTGAAGGCCGTTAGCACATCAGCAGTAGACCTGGCAAAACGGAAGTCATAATTTTTGTTAGAGAGTAGGTCCTGAGAGGTATGATACTTAACCACTTCAGCATTGATTAAAGCATTGAATACTTTGACGAACAGCGGTAGAAAACTAATAGTGCGATGTTTAGATGGGTCGGAACGTTCTCCAAAGTTCTTAAAAACAGGACTTAGAGGGGAGGTCTTCTAACAAGCATGAAAGCAGGAAGCAGCGAAGCAGTGCTTGTAGAGTTTGAAAAGAACTGGCGCCAGGTCGGGAGCACATTTCTTTAGGAAGACGGCGGGAATCCCGTCATCCTCGCTCGCATTATGGGAGTCTAATTTAGAAATAATATCCACGACCAGTGACGGGGTTATGCACATATCACTCAATAGAACCTCTGTTCTAGTGCGGGTCAGTTTTGGGTACTCAAAATGAGTCGAGTGTTCAGTTGGAAGAGAATTTCTGAGAAAAAAAAAACATTTAACCTTATCTGCTCTAGATTTCGGGACTTCGAATTGATTGAATAAATCAGGAATTGAGGTCTTGCTGTTGGTCTCCACACACTTGCAGAACCCCTAATAATCTCTAGAATCGAAATTACGAGATGCTATTAATAAGAGACCAGTGTCTGAAGTAATGTGAGTGTTATTGTTTCACTTTTTTCGGATTGTGTTGAAGTTCTTGCCAGTGTAAAATTATTTGCCAATTGTATTATCCGCCTCTAACGAAGCACCTGGTACTTCAAAGAATTCTCTCTCAACAATTCAAGAAAGGTAAGTATTTCATACTATCTCTCTTCGTCTACTTTTGAACTTATGCAAACCATATATCCATTCTGTGAGTAATGAACTCTCTTAACTTTGTTTTAAATATTTTTGAGTATTATTTTTTGTCGGATCATTTAATCTGTTGTATGAACTTTTCCTCTTCATGACAATACATTAAAACTACGGACTTAAATAATTTTCATTTATTTTGATGAAACGAGCTACTGACACTACTTGAAGCATCTAAATTCTTGAATAAATTCCTTATCTTGTTTTGTTAAAATTACTCGTGTTTTCCTCGTCATTATCATTCTTTAGTAATGTTCTTGGCGTGGATAAAGAAAATATTCATTTTGACCCCAAATACTCACGCCGCCATACTTCCAGAAGGTTGCAGGCGGATTTCATTGGAAGTTAATTTCAAGCTCACAGATGATTTTTTTCCACCAATCAGTTTTGAATTTTTTCTTAACACAAATTTAGACCCAAAATAAATTATGAATACGTAAGAGTTTTGTCTTTAGTCTTGGCACAAATATTTGGCACCCATTTCATTGCAAATTACTGTTGACCTACTTCCATTACAATATAGGCCTAATGTGTGGCAATCGTCGGTCTTGGGAGACCATGGATCTGCTCGCAAAACGTTATAACTCAGCTACTGAGGGGTGTACGGACCCACACGAGGATGACAGTTTCAATTGCATGACGGTTTCACTGCATGTGAAGACGCTCTACTGTCTTGCCGTGTTGCTCTCTTTTCTTTTGAGCACGCTTCTCATCAGCAGCAAGCCACTTCTCTTCTTGCTCCAGCTCTCCGCGTAAATCGCGTCTCTAACGTGAGCGATCATTGTCGACGTCTTTCCACCGCTCAATGTCCACGTCCATCGCCCTCATGTTCCTTTTGCAGTTGTCATTGAAGCGGAGATGGTCGCCATCATGCCCTCTAGCCGGTGGACAGTACACGGTACAGAAGGACCTTCGGAATCCTCCCACCAGTAAAGTGTTGCTTCCCGTGTTTTGCCATCACGGTTGTATTGAAATGTTTAATTTGATGTTACAAATACATTTTTCTCAAATTATCATAGAAACATTAAGGATGAATTTAAAAAAAATCCACTCCAAGTAAGGCGATAAAGCCACTAAGACACAAAGGTTTACAGATTTTGAAATAACATGAGAAAAAGTAAACTTTATGTGGGCAGGAGACAATAAAAACAGGAAGGACGAAGACGTAACATAACAATTGACATTTTATTTAAATGTTTGAAGATCATAACCATTCAAGGAAAGTAAGAGACGGAAGTGAGATCCACAAGTGAGAAGTGTGAGAGAAGAAAGTGTTAGGATAGAACTTACGGTTACAGTTAGCTATTTAAACTGTAAAAGGATGAGAAACTGCCGTGAATCTAGTAATATTCTTACATTCATAAAGTCAAGGTTGCAAAGTGGGAAACTCACCAGAACATTTACTATGAAAATATGTATAGCAAAATGCACAGACAAGCTCCGTCAGAGCTGTTGGAAGATTACTGAATTTGAGGTGCCATATCAAGCCGAATAACATTGCAGATCTTCGTTGTGTTTTATCAAGAATCTCTAAATACATAGCAGAAGCATCAGACCAGATGTTACAGCAATACCATTTCATGGACGACTTATAAATGTGTAAGTTACGTTCTGACGAGAAAACAAAACAAAAAAAAAAAACAACAAAAAACTATCTAGCACGACACAGTAAACCAATTATTCTGGCTGCAGAATTAACAATGGATTCGATATAATCTCTCCACTTCATTAATAATATTGTTTAATAATGTTTTAATTTTTCTCATATTCTTTCACATTCAGAAATCCCTTGCGGCTTATTGGTTGTATTGCCTTGATTAGGTGAGATGATTAAAGAAAAAAAAGTCACTGGTAAAAACATCGCGAAAAACCGTGGACGATGGACCGGTAGGATGGGAATAAGATATTCCAACACGAGGAATCTCTGTTTATATGACGATGGAGCTGTAATTCATTGCGAATATCTGTTGCATAACGGAGGCAACAGTCACGCGTTGGGAAAAAGAGAGCTCAATTAGGACACGACATATTAGATGTGCTCAGTGACAACTGATCAACATCTTCTTTCGCCGTGTCTATAAAAAAAAATGCATAGATAAAAAATAATTATACTGTCACCGTATCGTGTTCATAAAATAAATAAAAAATAATTATAATAATTGTAGTAATTATAATTATCATTAATTCCCTCTTTCTAAACCAATGACAATCGAGCCCACCTTCTATTCACACAAACACGCGACATTCTCACTATCGGACAAGCAGTCAACACGGACAGGCCGTTAATATGTACGTCAACGAACATTTCGGATCCTTTTCTTTTTAGGCTATAATAGTAATATTTAACTTAGCACTCAACAAATATTCGAGGTTCTTACCTCGAATATTTGTTGAGTGCTAAGAGTTAAATATGACTCCGAAAGTACAACTATCTTTTATTGTTTTGTGTACACTAAACTAATAACAGATTACTAATACTGGCAGAACACAGTGGGCATTCTTATTTTTTTCTAGTGGACAGGTCCTACTAACATTTTAATTTTAGTTTGAATGTTTTGTTGTATTTTATTTTCGATATTGGGATATATCCACTCACAACTCAGTTTACGTCATAATTATATATATATATATATATATATATATATATATATATATATATATGCATATATATGCATACTGTTGGGGCGCACCCACCTTCTGACTGATAATAGACTGATCCCTCTACGATATAAATCAGTGCTAGAGAGAGTAGTTGTGTTGTGTGAAGGATCAGGTTCAGCGACAGCAGTCGAGATCAGGTTACCATTACATACCGTTGGACTGTAGACTTTTGCTATTGTTATTTACTAACCGGCGTTCCTTATTACTAATCACTCTGTTGTTAATTACCTCTTACAAATATACCAGTATTTATCCCTACAACTGTGTTTGTCTTTATTCGAATACACACACGCGGGGAACACTCCCAACAACTCAACACACACACACACACACACACATATATATATATATATATATATATATATATATATATATATATATATATGCATTTTATAAAAAACAAAAAAAAAACGAATAAAATTTTTTATATATTTTCATGCATGGGTGTTCTTGTGGTGTATGAGTAAATTGTAATGAATGAATGGTTCGTGAACCAGAGTAAATAGGTATAGGATAGTCAGTGACGACCGACCTTTTCCTATCCTCCCCTTTTGGCTTTGTGCCACATGAAATGTAATATTTCGAAATAAAATCTAGACTAATAACTGCAGCAAAAATGTACAATTTTCAGTTAGAAGAACATTAAATTAATTGTTTCTTTGTTCACCAGACAAAAACTGTTACAACACGACAGGGAGTTTTTCATTCATACTTATTTTACTCAGGAGATATATTTTTATATTCGTATTACCAAGTATTCTCGTTCTTACAGATTATTCCGAATTTAAAGATGTCGACCGTAATCGGGATCATCTAGTCAATGTGAACAATTCTTTCCTTAGCTTCATAATATGTGCTTCATACAGTTTTGAATTCAGATTTTTCCTAGATCAATTGCTACCCAAGTCTGTTCTAATATTTACGCATTCTCTGAAAGGCAAAAAAAGCATCTAGAACCGTCCATTGATAAGAGATGAAACATCCGGATGAAGATGAGAGAAGTAGTGAGATAAATCTATATATTGTTCAATAGAATTAATTTCGAAAAAATATTGTAATGTATTTTACACAATAACTCCCACGAACAGCTGCTTTGTGGAACCGACTCCCAAGCAAATGCTTCTACGATCACTACAGTCTCAACCTGTTCAAGTCTAGAGTCCACTGTTATCTTCCGCACATATCCACATAAACTGTGCTTCTTGCTCCGTAAGCATTTACCGCGAGTGGCTCTTGGGCCTTGGACAGGGTGGACATTATCGTAAAAGAATGTTATTCAGATTCAATCTTTTCGTCAGGATTCACTTTCAGTGATATATCATCATCAGTTCTATGACTGGGTATGGTTGTAGGGTCGATGAGCAACTGAGCGCCTGACAACTTCACATATCTAGGAATGGTACAAAGGCAAACATGGAAATTGTTTTTGCCGATTTTTTTCTATATTAACGTAGGATTATTATAATTGTTAAAAAAAGAACGTATAATTAATTATGAATAAAGTTTGTTTTAATTTTAACAAAACATACTTGGGGAAAATTCTCTGACCTTGTGTGTGAGTATGTGTGTGTGTGTGTGTATAGGTTTATATGTGTACGGGTGTGCATCGATGTGAGTGTGTGTGTGTGTACGTGTGTGTGTGTAAACGTATCTCTGAATCTCGACAAAGTTGGAATGAGCTTAGTAATTTAGGAATGAATAAATAATATCCTAGCATTCATTCGAATGAATAATGCTCCAGATCCGAAAAAGAATGATCTATCAGAAATAATTGAAAATAAAATAACTGGCGGATTAATCAGAGAACCTGAGTATGTGCTGTCCATAGGAAGTGAAAAGAGGAACTGATGTGGTTGTTTGAAGTGGAAAAGTGTGCCGAACTAATTAAGATTAATGTGTTAAGGATAGAAAAACAATTCAAATGAGAGAAGGGACGAATGATAAACAAGAAACAAAAACAAACAATTGCTCCAGGAAAAGAGGCATTCTCTTGTAAACTCATTCTATAAATCACTGACATAGTATCTATGTATGTATGAGTGTGTATTAATATATATATATATATATATATATATATATATATATATATATATATATATATATATATATAATCTCGTGCAGAAAATGTGGTAAAAATTTATATTGGTGAAACAACGAAGTTTTAACAAAACAAAACAAAAACGCTATACGAACGGAAAAAGCTATAAACATCGGTGATACATTACATCCTTTACTCTCCTATATAGCGAATATAAACCATCCTTTGGTTTTAAAAATCGCTGAATTCGTTCATCACAAATCATCTAGAATAATTATTGAAGCCGTTATATCAAAATTCATTTTATAACATGATATATTTTTAGCTCCGAAAACACAAGTTGCGAGATACGAATTCGAGATACGAATTCGAGATATAAACATCAAACAGGTTCAGATGTTCAAGTATCTGGGAAGCGAAGATGGAAAAGGTGGCACCAGATCCGAACACGCATTGGGCTAGCGATAGGAGGTGCTGAGAATCAGGATTAATTCGTTAGAAACACAGAAAAAGGTATTGGATTGCAACGTGATATTCATCCTCTTGTATGGCAGTGAATGTAAGACAATCTCACCACTGATGAAAAACCATCTAGAGGCAGCTGAAATGTTGTTCTACGGAAGGATACAGAAAATTTCATGGACGGAGCGAGTGAGCAACGAGGAAACCTGAAAAAAAATGGCAACAGAAAGACACTTATAAACCTCACGCAGTACACTGAGGTCAAAAGAGATTGGAGAAGTCAGCGAACCTCTTAGCTGACGAGCTTGTGTGGATAGATAACGAAAAGGGGGTGGAAGGTTTGACAAAGGCAGAAAAAAACTACGAAGAGCTACACAAGATAGAAGGTTGTAGAGAGCCATGATCGCCTACATCATGGGTGGACGCGGCACGTACAAGAAGAAGAAGAAGAAGAAGAAGAAGAAGAAGAAGAAGAATACTTAAAGATAAAATTATAATAGATACTAATTAAATAACTTACAATTTTAAATTAAAATCTAAGCTTTCCTTCAAATGTAAATTATATATAATCATAAACATTGTTGCCGTGGTAACGACCTTTACTTACAATTTTCAGTTTTGTTTTGAAAAACTTAAATCATTTTCCGTTGCAGGAAAAGATAAGTAGTTCCCCGGTTGTTAACTGTTGTGAATATAACAATTGGTAAAAGCCATCAATTATATATAAAGATCTTATCATCGGAATATTTAATGTTAAAGGATTTGTGAAAAAAAAATGATAAGCATGAATTATTACCGCAGGACATTGGTTCTGATAACATTGATGAATGTTGCCTCCAAGAAAACAAAATGAAAGAAGATATTTAAGCTAATAACAGACAGTAAATATAACGAAAATGTTTTTGTCATCAGTATCAAATTCAATAATAACATCAAAAGATATTGGTTGAACAACCATAGTGTATGCATTAAACAACGATATTCAAAGAATTATCAAAGAATTTCATAATTTTTTGTAAAAACCTTGAAGAGCTTAGAAGACCTGCAGCACTTTTTTGAGTTAGCAAAATTCGAGAGATTTGGAGAAGTCTGATAAGAGACATTTTACAAAACTGCTGAAGACGAGAAATCACGATGATTTGCATCTTGTTTTTAGGTCAAAATCGCCTCCGTTATGACACCGTGATGATATTTTGACAATTCTAACGTAAAAAATAGCGAAAAGTTAACAAGAACAAATCAACATTGAACTGTTTATTTACATATTCTAATTGTACATGTTTCAATGGATATTTCACTTCCATTATTTGTCAGAGATGCGTGTATAACCATTATCATATTTTCGTGAGCAAGTTAGTATTTTCAGCATATATTCATATGATATTTTTGGTCTGAATTTCTGTAATGTCGTATTTGCATAATTTATGTTCAGGCGAATTTCGCTCCCTTATATTATCAATTGTCAGTTGACCATCCTCCAGGCTAGAATAAACTGTTGATTGGCTGGGTTTTATATAGATGATTTTTTTTCTAAATATCGCGTCTTCACACGTTAGTTTACGGTTCTTTTTTTTTTTTTTTTACTTTTGACGGTCATTTATTGGGTGGAAATTTTAAATTCAGATTTGTTAGATTTTGTTTCAAGATTTCTAATAACTTTTCGCAGTTGATATAGTAGATAATTTTTTTATTATTTTGGAAGTATTGGTCAGATCTTACATTCTATTTTGTTGTCGTATTGGTAGGTTGATTGGTTGCACAATACACACACGCGCGCACACGCACACACACACACATATATATATGTGAGTGTGTGTGTGTAAGTGTAAGTGTGTGTGTGTGTAAAATTTCAGATTTAACTAAAAATGTGTCTGTAAAAAGAAGAATATGAATAAAGACAAAAGTAAAATTTAGCTGAGCCGACACGTTTCGTCCTCTGGTGTATTTTTTCAAGACATATAAACAAATTTTGAACATTTTGAAAATTTTGTAATTCAAGAAATTCTAAAATTTTTAAAAACTAACAACATTTTTACCTTTTTAGAAATATTTGTTCCAGAATAAAATCCTTTATTTGCCTTGATAAAATCCACCAGAAAACGAAACGCGTCTCTTTTATATATATATATATATATATATATATATATATATATATATATATATATATATATATATCGATCGAGAGAGAGAGAGAGAGAGAGAGAGAGATTTAATAGGCCAATTAATGAAATTTGTGGAATGAAAAGAGAACAAAATGATAACAATATTGATAATAAGATCGAATGATATCTATTTTATATTAGTAGGCATTTTGACTAAATTAAAGCATGAAGACAAAGATTTTAAAGTCGAATAAGACGAGAAATAAAAATGTGGGATTCACTCTTCCAGTGAATGTTGTTTTTGTTTTATTTTTTCCTCGTGTGTTGTATTTATCTAAAAAAAATGATTTTGTCTTTATAATTTTCCAAGATTAAAGTTATGATAGTTTTTAGAGGGATATCTGTGGAAACTATATTCTCTGAGTAAAGCCAAATCCCTGTTTAATCCATTATTATGTTAAAAAAGACACAGGCGTATCCGAAAATTCTTTAAAATATTTCTCTTGATACTTCAATTTAGGCAAAAGGCTAAAACATAATAAATATCGTCAGTCAACAATGTTATCATTTTGTTTTATTTTATTCTTCAAATTTCAATAACCGGTCTATTAAATTTACACATTATAAGAACATTTTTGGCCCATCTTTTAATTAAATATGTATATATATATATATATATATATATATATATATATATATATATATATATATATATATATAATTGGAGAAGTTTATCATTTAGCTGAGTGGTGTTGGTTCAGTCATATTTACTACATAGTAGTTTCGTGAGCACATCAAGCTAACATATTCACTCTTCAGGGTTTGTTGACTTCTCTGGCGCTATTTCTCCCTTTTACCGTATTTATGTGTGGTTTGGAGTAATTTGATACGTTTTTATAGGTGTGCGTTTTTTCACTTAATGGGTGTTGTTATTACTTACGGGCTATGGGGTTTCTTGGTGTCTGTTTTCTTTGTGTCGTGGTGACAAACATCAGTCAGCTAAGTGATAAACTTCTCCAAATTAATTCTATTAACGTTCTATCCTAAATTTTGATATCGAGCACTTTATGACCAAATCCTGACAGCCCAAAGGCTTTACCACCCGGAAAAAGACCCAGCAATTCTGATACTTAATAGTATATATATATATATATATATATATATATATATATATATATATATATATATATAGCGTAAAGTTAGCTGAGAATTTGACGGAATGGTAAGCATATTTGGGACTTTTAAAACATTAGACATGCTTCAATGATTATCAGGTGAAATCAGAATAATTTAATTTGAAAAGAACAAATCTATGTTGGCGAGACGAAACTTGATTTAGGTTAAGGGGCGGAATTCAATATTGTTACTGAAATTATAGTTTAGATAAAGACGGCAGGAAGGAGTGAATAATAAGGTACATTAATTATTTAGGAGTTGAGAGTTAAATCGTTGGGATAGGATGTGCAGACTTAGATTCAGTGGGAACATGGTGAGCAGTTACTTAGCAGTCTTAAATACGAAATATCCCAAGACGTGGATAATAAAAAGAGAATAGATTGCATAATGTATTCCCGGCTCGACAAACACCTGAAAAAGGCCGGTGGAATTAACTGCCGAAACGTTGTGATAATAACAAAAAAAGGCTTCAAACAGTAGTTTGAATATAAATAATGAAGCTAATAATGACTCCTTATTTCAAATATCCAGAGAAGAAAATAGCGAACGAGAGGTTGAATAGTCTATGTAGAAATGTGTAAATGTTGTGTTTGAAAGTCGCTTAAAAAATGTATGGTTTTGAATACGGCACAATACATATATATAAGGAAGAAAAAAAATAAGATCATTACAAATATGATTAAAAGTTTTATATATATATATATATATATATATATAAAATTATCTATCTATCTATCTATCTATCTATCTATCTAACTATATATATATATATATATATATATATATATATATATATATATATATATATATATATAATATACTCTTCGTCCAGAAAAGAAAGCTCTTGTTCGAACACAAGAAAAATTAAATAAAAACCTTAACGGTAATCCCTGTTCTGTCGTTTTTAATGAAACATGCATAAACGAAGGATTGCTGCCTAAATATACAACTAACAAATTACCATACCCGGCAGCCAACAAAGAAAATAACACCACTATATTCAGAAAAAACCTCGTCTTACGACAAATAAAATCAGCTAGAAATGGCATCCAACATTTAAACAACGAAATCCACAAACACAACATGACACTAAAAAACACCTTGACCGAAATATAATGAAGCATTGTACCACCTCAACCTTAGCATCAGCCAGCACCAACTTATACACAGACAAATAATTACTAAAACCTTTGTAAATTATACCAATGAAATATTCTACTACCCAACAGTGAAGACAAATATATAAATCTATCTAGCCATAAATTAACAGATGACCAAAAAGAATTCTTAAATTTAGTGCCAAATTGCTACATTCAACCTAAGTTTGACCTTATCACTAAGACAACTGAAATTGAAATTCTACACCAGTCACTATCCCATCTTGCTACGTATGGAGATATCGCAGTTCACCCAGACCTGAGTGACCTACTCAACGCCGAAGGGTTGAAGAACAGCTCCCCTGGCAACAACCGTAGTAATATCTTAACATGAAAACTAAAAAAGACGAGCCGATAAAGCTAACAAATACGTAATTTTGGATAAAGCCGATTACCACCAAAATTAAAAAAATATTGTCGATGATCGAACTAAATTCACCAAACTGAAAAGAAATTCCACTGAGACTTTAAAAAAGTCCATCAACTAATAACAACTCACAACGTGTAAGTCGGTTCCCCGAATATTCAAAAAAATAGTTGATTACCAACCGGGATATTTATATGGAAATATAAAAGCCCATAAACCTGGATACCCGCTACGACCAATTATTTCCCAGATCCCAACACCTATTTACGAGCTATCAAAATTCTTGAACGACATTATCACTCCATACCTACCTACCAGTTATAGCACCACATCCACCCACGAATTCCTGCAAATTTAAAAAACTACTTAACCAAACCAAGGTATAATAGCGTCACTTGACGTCGAAAACTTATTTACACACGTTCAAGTCGATCAAACTATTGACATTATCCTCAATTCTGTTTATACTAATAACTCTATCCCTCCGCCATCTATCAAACCATCCATACTAAAAAATTACTACACGAATGCACAACCAAAGTTCCATTCTATGACCATAATGGCAACATTTACATCCAAACTAATGGTGTTAGTATGGGAAATCCACTCGGTCTATGCTTTTCTAACTGTTACATGTCCTATGTAGAAAATACAATATTTACACAGGTCCGTAAACCGAAAATATATTTTCGCTACGTAGATGATATTTTTATTTTAGCAAATAACATTAAAGAAATAGATACACTTAAGGTCACATTTGAGAAAAACTTCGTCCTTAACTTTACCTTTCCATTCTCAGATGTTCTCGTGGAATAAAGCAATAACACTTTTATCATATCATTATATAAAAAAAAGCACTAGCAAAAACTCGTGCTATCTTAACTTTAAAAGCGAATGTCCACTTAGGTACAAAATAGCAGTAATAAAAAAACTTTCTAAATAGAGCATACCAGAATTCATCCTCTCCACTACTTTTCCTCAAAGGACTTAATAATGTTAAACAAACACTAATCAACAACGGCTTCCCTACCTTATAGACCACCAAATTAGACAATTCTTCCCAGAGTAAGTAATAACGATAGTGAACACACAGCCAAAAATCACATACACATCTATTACAAAAACCAAATGCACATTAACTACAAACAAGACGAATCTTCACTAAGACATATTATAATGAAATACACTACCCCAATTGACCCGAATAAAAAAAAAATTAATTATCGATTATAAAAATTTAAGACAGCTAACCTTATCCTCAAAAATAACAACACATCAACTAAGTCAAAATTATAATGAACGAACGTTATCTATGAGTTCAAATGCCCCTTAAGGAAGTGTGTCCCTGATGAAACTGGACTCATAAATAATTACATCGGTTATACAACTACATGCTTATTCAGACGACATACGATACACCTATCTGATCACAGCTCCATTAGAACCCATTTAAACTCACACACAAAGTTACCAGACTCCATTAGAAACATACTATTAGAAAATATAAATATAATAACTGCATCCACCTGTAAAAAAAGATGAAAAATAATGGAAGCCTTAATAATAAAAAAGAAAAAGCCAACACCTAACAATATTAACTACGAACAAGGCCACAATGTGCTAACCGTAATCGGAAATTAAAACATCCCTACCACACACTAAGACATACATATAATGCACACACTCAATTAAGGTGAATAATCGAATCATCCTTGATAATGGCTAAAGGTACAGCCGAAAGCGCTCGGAACTATAAAATATTAGTAGAGTTTTTACACACTATTCGTCCAGAAAGGAAAGCTTTTGTTCAAACACAAGAAAAATTAAATAAAAAGCTTAACCGTAGTACTTTGTCTATCGTTTTAATGAAACGTTTTAATGAAATATATATAATATATATATATATATATATATATATATATATATATATATATATATATATATATATATATATATATATATATATATATATATATTAAAAAAAATATGATTCCAACGTTTGGAATCATATTTTTAAAATAAATAATTATATTTATGCTCTACTTTTTTTATCGAGCACTATTTTTAAAAATAATAACAGAAATACTAAAGAACTTTGGATTATTTACCTAATGAGTTCTTTCCTATTTTCTATATATTTTACACACACACACACACACACACACACACACACACACACACACACACACACACACACATATATATATATATATATATATATATATATATATATACAGGATATATATGGTGAAATGGATAGCGGCTCAGATTGAGGATACTAATTCCAGTCGAATGCATTAAATTCACTTACGTGCAAATACACTTTGGAAAGGTATGAATCCTCTTCTTCTAACCGACCCAGCTTTGGCTAAATAACAAGACAGACTGGTTGGCAACTGGTCTACCGCAGAAAGAAATGGCAATCTAAAAAAATTGCTTCGTCAGTCATGTATCGAAAGATACATTATCGCCTAAGCGTGTATCACTTATGGTACATAACTAACTGATAAATACACAAACACACAATTAAAAATAATATAAAGTTCGTCACTTAGCTGATTGATGTGTATGAGAGAGTGGTGCACATATGCTTATATTTTGTAGGTATGTATAAAGCATAATCCCTGACAAACGCTGTCAATAATATAGAAAACTAAGGATAATCAAGTCCACTTACTTACCAATGAATTATGAAACTATAAAGTCTACTGCTGTAGTTTATATATTTTTAATTTATAATGCCAAATATATATATATATATATATATATATATATATATATATATATATATATATATATATATATATATATATATATATATATATATATATATTTATATATCCTCTAGACGGGGGATAAAAAAATAATACTATCTTATCGAGGTATTTATCCATATCCGGGTAGATGGATTCAATCAGCCCAGGAAGGTACTCCGTCTGTACGAATTTAATCGCCAATTTTAAACCACGTCTGCCTTGCGGCCACATCTAAATACGGAAAGGCTATGGAAGTGTGTACAGACAGAAAATTCGGTGTAGACTCCCGAAGCAGGTTGACTCTCACCATTGACTACCTTCAAATAACTTGCAGCCGAGACAACCCTAAATATAATGCCCTGTATTCATTTAGATCTTAGTCGGTATAGGCGGGATGGTGACCATGTTGTCTGTGCAGTGTATGATCTCCATATACTATCGGCCAGTCGTGGGTCCTGGAGATGCTACACAAGTCGTACTACGAAAGGAGCGAATTTTGACCAAACAAGGAGATACCAATATCTCGCGAAATAAAGAGATGTCTACTGTATAGAGGTGCATATGGAAGATACCTAATATATAGAGATGCATATGAAAGTTAAAGAAAGAGAAAACATGCTCATTGATAAACTAGAATATCATTAAAATCCACAGTCATAATGGCAAGTGGTGTCTATTGTAATTTATGTCTAGAAAAGAAAATAGACATAGCCACCATTCCTGACCAGACGAATTTTTAAGAGGAAATAAGTGAAACATTGACGAATTGTACACTCAAGAGGAAATATCTGTTAATACCTCTGGCATCAGATTGATGGTTTGACCATTTTAAGATATTCTATATTATAAAAATACGTTCACTAGATTGTATGGAAAATTGTTCCTCAACGTTCCCTGCTTGATGAGTTTAAATTACTGAAACTATAGTAGTGGGTAATCAAATAATTTACATCTTAATTCAGATTTTATATTGCTACTAGACCACCTGTGACACGTTGGGTCAACCTTGTTATGTTTACTGTTTACTGTTATTTTCATGAAGAGTTTTTGAAAGTAAAAATATTTTAAAAATACATTTATTTGCGGTTAGTGACGTTGCCTTCAACATTAAAAAAATGTCTGATTGAAGAAAGTTGAACAATAAGAGCTTGGAATATCAAAATTCGGAGTGTTGGGATTTGATACAATAACATTAAATATTGTTGCGGGGATACGCGTAATTCGGCCGTTTAGAATAATTAAACGATTTTCATTGAAAGAATAAAATTCAGTAGACAAGACAACATAGTTTCAACAAATGAACATTAATTTAATATAACGAAAAGAATACAAGAAATTGGTCATAGATTAGAAAGAAAAGTCTTTTTGTTTGGGTTAATAAAATTCTGAAATAAAATATAAATTCTTTAAGTGTACGTGTGTGAAAAACAATGAAATATTGTTATATGCGTGTTTGTGTGAAAAGAGAACACGTGTGCGTCGTTCATAGTAAAGAGGATACAAGCGAAAGAATTTGTTACTGTGGGCGTTGTTGCCGTAGTCTCTTTGAAGTTTGTCAGCGCTGTCGATTTTAGCATGAGTTCGAGTTTACAAGCGAGAGTAGCGTGGACATTGATGACAGCTGTGCGTATCCTGTTTGGGCCGGATTTCGTGTTTTATACACTTTCCGTAAGAAAATTGTCCCCAATCACCCACTTCCTTCCCGATAACAAATTTACATCTTTCGTTTTCCAACTCTCTATATATGACTTGTTTATGTTATGTACCTCCACATTTCGGCATAAATTTTCGATACCTAAGATATCTAAGATGAAAATCATTCTTGAAAATGTCATTTTAGCTTTAATTGAAAGCTAAAGGATTAAATTTATTATTTCCCGTAAGTATAATAGTCTGGTGTATTTCAGATAGAAATTATATAGATTAGAATGTCAAATATTTGCTCGATTACTTAACATTTTCTTAAAAGTGGTCAGGTTCTTAATTTTAAGTAATTTGAAAACAAAACAAATTTATCGATTTTAAAACTCTTCCATATATATATATATATATATATATATATATATATATATATTTCTGACACGTTATTTGACTAAAATTAGAAAATTTAAAGTTAAATTAATCTGATTTGAAATAAATATTACTTATAGCATAAAAAAGTAATATACAATCATTTCTTAACGATGGGTCATATCTTTCTTTTATCTTTATTGAAGTATTGGTAAGTTTTCGATGTGATGACAGGTCTTATGGATGAACAGAAATGACATAAATTTATGAAATTTAAGTGAACGCATTTTTTTTGTTTTTAACTATTTTGTAATTTTTACAAATGAGCATATTTTTCGCGATTATCTAATATTTTAGTGAGTTTTATTTACCTTTCGAAGATGTTTTTTGAAAAAATAAAAAATTAACATACTATAAAATTTTCTTAAATTAATTTCTCTATAAAGGCACAAAACTCTTAGATCACGTGACGCTTTCATAATAATGTCACATTTAGCCTTTCATAGATGAAAAAAGGGAACGAAATAAGTAAAAAAAGAAAAATTAAATTATTTAAATTATAGAATAGTAAAACTACGTTTATTGATCTTTTCAATTTTGGATTCGTAAATTTCGTTTCCACTTAATTACTATATCATATCCAGGAATATCCCAATACAGAATTTTAAATAATTTTTAAACTATTAGAAATTATTATAATTAAGATTTTTTAAAAATGAAAACATCCTTTAAAAATTCATTATTCATCAGAAAAATTTATTTCTTCACACAATAACGTCTTTAATATAACTTATTTACAAAAGCAATTAAAAGCTTTTCTAATTAAATAATGTTATAGTTTTATAGCATTTAATATTTTTTCAATTCAGAGCAGATTTTCAGTTAGAATAATGAAAGTTTGAAAAGAAAAAGTGATTTACATTCTCCAAGGGGTCATATTTTAACGAATAAAAATATTTAGGAAATAGAAATGTATTGTGAAATTTCATGAAATTAAGTAAGTGGGGAGTGGGTAATATACGTAAAATATATTTTCTGCATAAATGTTCTAAAAGGAAAATTTCAAAAATAATTTCATTCATTTGTGAATAAGTCCTGAAAATTTAATTAAAATCGGATAATTATTTGATTTTTACAAGAATTTCCAAATCGTTGTGTTTTCATTGGAAAAAAGCGCAAAAAGTCAATATTATTACGCCATCCCGATGACGTAAAAAAAGCAAGATTTTAACCAAAATTTCGAACATGTTAGAAAGAATTAAAATTTAAAAAAAAATAATCAAAAAATATTTAGGCGTTTCCACTTAATAATAACATAAACCTTTTAACGATAAAACTTTATTTTTTATTAAGTTTGTGGCTTTTTCATTACGCTATACTGCTTTCCGCGAAAAAGTGGAGGCACCTAGTTTATATCTTTCTTTTTATATATACTCTCTATATATAACTTATGTCAAACACATAAGATACAAAGTTCACAGAGTTTTATATAGTAATAAGATATTCTTAAATGGTCACCTACAGTTAAATCACGCTGAAAACCCCAGTTCTCGTTGGATCACATAAGTGTCAGTACTAAGAGAGAGGAGCGCTTGGGAACACTGGCATCAAACTCCTACAATCCGAAATATGTTTCGGTTTTAATTAACTCACAGGGTTGATAACCCGTAAATCTTAATTGGATACTTGTTGTTGTAACTGTTTTTGGCACGGAAGATGAAACACCGGAATATACTTTATTTGTTTATTTATCGTTTGCATATGTAATTATTCATTTGCATATATTTTGTAATTTCCGGGTGCATTTTTCCTATGGAAACAAGTGTAAACGCACATATGCCGATACATAAGAGCACATACGCTCTCCTCCGAATTTCTTTAGTAACGAACACTCAAAGACAAGGCACATGGGCCTCCCAAGCCTCTCTTAGAAAATTTTTGAACGTAGGAAAATGTCGTAAGAACTACAGTTTATGATGTCATGTAGAAAAAAATAAGGGTTAACTCTAGACTTAAAGAGAAATATAAGGCTGTTGTAACCTAGGGAATGTTACTGAATAGAATAATCAAACGAAGGTTGGTAATGAACGATAATACTTAGGACAAGAACAACACATATAAGATTTGCCAGCGGCGCGTAGATGAAGTAGTCAACTGCTAGAAGTAAGTCAAGTGAATCCCACAATGAATATCCAACGCGGTCGGATGTGGCACAAAGTCGAATTTAATGTTGGATGTTCGAGCCCGTAGGTTCTGTCAAAAATTCCACGTAGACCCCGTAGAAAACGGGGACAGCTAGCTTTTTCTCCCGTGACGAGACTCTGCCCTTTGACATAGCCTCGTCTGGGGCAGAGTGTTTTTAACCAGCACAACTGGAAACGAATCTCCGACTACAGGATCAGATGTGGTCAGATGCGGTCAGATGTGGCACAAGGACGAATTAAATTTGTAGTATCCGAGACCGTAGGCTCGGCCAAAAATTTCCCGTATAAAATGGGGTTGGGGAGCTGTTTTCCGAGACGAGACTCTGCCCTTCGACAAAGGGATGGTCAAACTCTCTGCATCCGGGTAGAGAGTTTGACCAGCACAGCTGGAGACAATTCTCCGGCTGCAGACCAACATACAGTATTTACTATAGTATTTATGTGAATAGGGACATACCCATTATCGTCCGTACGTATGCTACAACAAAGGCCCAATAGCATCTTAAGGGTTATAAAATGGTGTTTTTAAACGTAAGAGGTTGGGCTAAGAAGGTCAGTTTAGGATGTTATGTAGGAAGGATAACGGTTAAGGAGATTAACTCTAGAGATTAAGAGATTAAGAGTGTTGTGATTGAGAAAAAATTCTCTCGGGAGTTTGCTTTTCAAAATAGATTTAACAAGTGACTTTTTCGCTAGGTCTGTCAAGCCATGTTAATCTAAGTTGATTATATGATTTACAGAAATGATCGCTGTCAATCACTTGTTAGTCAATTTGTTGAGACTTTAAACTGAAACGACAAAATAGTTTTCAAGTATTAAGTGCACGTCGCTAAATTTCATGTTTCTTGGACAACTTTCCGATATTTCATTCTTTTAGACGAGTCAAAAGTCAACGTGCAACAAATATAGTGAATCGTACATACCAATGAATAGTATTTTGATAAGGGAGGATATTCAAGGAACAATTCTTTTATTTTTCTCGTTTTCAATTCCAATTTTATTATGTAGATTTTTTTCTTGTACTCTTCATTCTCTTTTTTTTTATCTTACTATCTTCCTTACTTTTTCTACTTCGATAAGCGCATCGATTCTCACACTGTTTGAACTCTTCTCAACAACATTAATTCTTTCAAATATTATCCCCTTGCCATTTCCTGAAACAGCATATATTATTTATTTCCCTTTTAAAATTATCTTTCATTTATCGGCTTCACCTCTACTCTTCTGTTTAGCATGCTTTTTTTAAAGACGTTTTTATATATTCATTTACTCATTCATTTTCCTCGATTCTTCTGCTGTCTTTATTTTACTTTAAGTGATTTCTCGTTATTCTGTAAGTATTTTTATTTTCTTTTATATATATATATATATATATATATATATATATATATATATATATATATATATATATATAGGAGTTTAACACTGCAAACATTAATAGAAGTATAAGTAATGAATGTTCAAATACTGAGGTGTGCTTCCAGCTTCTTCCATGTTTATTCTTTGTATGCCTTGCAGCACTGACATTGTGGTTGTCCAACATTTAGCCTCGTTTTCATTTTCTCTCCCATTTAAAAATATTGGTTCTGGATCTTTTCTTTTATTGCCTTGGGCAATGAGGATACATTGAAGCTAAAGTGCAATGCATTATCAACAACGGAAACCCGCATGACCTCGTCACTGAAATTTTGAGTATGATAACCCATAATTTAAAGAAAAAATGATTTCTGAATGAATATATTTTCAGTGAGGCCATCACCGGAAATCCAAGTGTACTTATATTTTGAAGGTTTTCAATGTATATTTCCTTTTGCACTCAATTTGTTTTTCATTCTTTCCTAGCTTTCTTCTTGTTTTCTTTGTATCGTTCATTTAACTATAGAAGCCCTTTTTCAAAGAATATTCCCATCTTCTGACATCGGCATAGGTGTTTGATGAGTGGAATGGTGCAATATTTGGCTTCAACTCGACAGAGGTTTTCAATCTAGATAAGAACAAGTGTTCCTACATCTTGTTTTCAAGCGTGTCAGTTCGCCACAACTTTGTGAAAATCTTCAACAACAACGAAGTTTTCATGACTGTCTTAGATTCTTTTTTATGATTAAATCAGGGAACAATTTGGGAAAAATTTCAGAAAGTTAACACACAACAAAATTAACGCACACATTCTGCTTGGCTTAACCACGAAAATGAAAATCTACAAATGGTGATGTCCACGTCTGCTGGAGGCTGGCTGGCTGGTGGTAGATGAGTCCAATGAAGTATAATCAAATTTGTCCAACAGCAGGAGAAGGGTTGGTCCTAGATTGTTGCTATGGCGACACGGTTGACATGTGTTTTCGTCTTCATATACTTATCCATTAAGTCAGCCATACATACATTAATACGCAAATACTAACAAAGTAAAAAGAACACCGACGTCTATAAGAATGGAAACAAAACAACTTTAAAAATCAAAACAATTCCACATTATTCCACTGCCAAAATTACTGAAGAAGCTAAATAAATAATAGAAGACGTTCAACTTATAAATGTTTTCCTGCTTCTTCCTTAAAACCCGGTGTAACAACAAAATTGTCCAATTGTAAGATTATGGTCTTAACTGTTGTATCTTAGAAATGATTAAAGATATCTTACTGGCATTCTCCGAAGTTTTTATAAAGCAATTAGGCTCAACTTTGAATAGTAAAAATGTGTAATTACTCTCCAAGCTTAACAGAATAATCGTGTTAAAATGGATCATAAGCGAAAAGGAAATATTCATCAGGAATTAATCATAGCTAAGGATCAACATTCTCATAAAGGATTTAAATAAATTTCACACACACACACACACACACACACACACACACACACACACACACACACACACACATATATATATATATATATATATACATAATTGGTATATATATATATATATATATATATATATATATATATATATATATATACATAATTGGTATATACGGAAGGAATTCCAATAACCAACAATTAATATTCTTAAAAGAGTGCTCAATACAAAGTATATACATCATCACTTGATAAGACATAGAGTGTGTTGAAAAACAAAATGGCTATTTTTGTAGTGATTTTATAACATACTTATGTTATAATTTTTTTTATATATAAAAAATTATTATATATATATATATATATATATATATATATATATATATTCCAGGATTATATTCCAACTTATTCAAGACGATATTTGCCCTATATAACCTTCTGAATTTCTGTCCTGGAGTAAGAAGTTGCTTCAGAGGTTTCACGTACTATTTCATTGCCTAGTCTTTTTCAATTCTCTTTGGACTGTCATCGGTGAAACTTCTCTCTCACGTGCCAAACGTTTTATGGATTGATTTGGATCTTTTCTCTTTAGCTCTAAGTTGAAATGATGATCCCTCTTCCTGTTGTGAGCTTCTGATCCGGTTTTTACTTTCTAATGTAACATTTTTTTAAAACTTATTCTCCGTTCTGATGGTTCTTGAATGGAATTTTTATGATGGAAGCTAGATTATAATTGTTGGTACCATTACTAAAGGCCTGGATTAGCTTTTCCCCCTCACCATCGCTCAGTTGGGAAGAGAGTAGGGCTGACCCAAAACGATTTTAACCTGTTCTCTTTCTAACTGAATAACTCAAAGGGTTTTTCAGTGATTCTTACGAAAAATAGCATCAAGATGGCTAAACCTGGAATAAAGAAACTTAATATAATGTATTTTTTTTTAAGATATTAAACATTTTTGGGGGTGAACAATTATGTCGTAACATGCTTTGGACAATTTAGCTGTTACACTCGATATAATAAATCTACTGGTTTAATGCATCATTTCTTTACCTATTTATACATGATTATTCTCTCAAGGACGTTAATTTTCTTGAACGTCTATTGGGACAAGTTAATCCGAGACCTCAGGTAGAACTGATATATACAGAAAATCAATAAAGATACTGGAAAAATAGTCGCTTTCTTGTAGCGCTTTTTCTGCTCTGCTCTACTTTTACACGAGAGAGATCAGACGAAGAATAGAGTATTGATGCCATGTCTAGGCTGGAGCTGACAGTCATTATAGATTTCAAAAGCTTATATGCGGCCTTGTGGATGATGTATTATTTTTCAACCTGAAATCCCTTTTCACACAGACGTAACGTCGCAAACCTCTCGTTTATATATCGCTATTTCCATGGAAAATGTTCTAACGACATACATTCGTTCGTTCCATCAATTCACAGTTAAGACTCGCGGTGCCACGCGTACTTGGCAGAATCATCCATATCTCCTTCGAATTCCATTAGCAAGAGGAGAGTTCTTCTCAGAGAACTGTTCAAAAATATATTTATGCAGATGACCACAGAGAATGAAATCCAATCCAACACCAATATATTGTGGACTTAATCTGCTTTTGTAAACTACAGGATATTTTTGGATCCTATTTTTATAAGAAAATGGAAGATACATCCACACAACAAATACATATATATTTTCCCGTGTTGTATAAAGTTATGTTTTATTACGAGACTTGAGTATAAATGCAAGAAACCTCCTCATATTATTTGTGTTCTGATCGCCTGAAGATCGGGAAGTGCGTGAAACGGGTGTAGCGACTCGAACTGAGCCTCGTTGAAAGTTGTGAAGCGTTTTTATCTGTCTGGATAACGTAGACATTCAAGACTTATTTAATGCTTAGATATGTGTTTAGCTTTTGTACTTTTTTTTTACTTTCTTAGTTTATTTTTGGTTTGCTTTCTCGTACAAGGTTTTTCTTCTATTTTTGGTTTTCTTGTTATTAGTATGTTAGCCCCAATTTTTCTTAGATGTTTTGGCATATAGTCTGTTAGTCATATCAACATTTGGGATTTTCGTAATATATATATATATATATATATATATATATATATATATATACATACATACATACATATATATATATATATATATATATATATATATATATATATATATAAGTCGTCTTTTGAAAATTCTCAAGTCAAAAAGATATACGCCATTTCTATTGTAGAAATATTTCAACATCTAGTTTTCATATATTTTTTACCATGGTGGATATTTCTTATGAAATATATATATATATATATATATATATATATATATATATATATATATGTGTGTGTGTGTGTGTGTGTGTGTGTGTGAAAAATAAATGTTTCAACATCTGGTTTTCATATATGCTACATAGTGTATTTTAGATTTCTCTCTCTCTCTCTCTCTCTATATATATATATATATATATATATATATATATATATATAAAGTGGGGTGCGTGGGTAAAATAGTGACTGCTGATGGTAATAATAAATCTCCGCTGGATGTAAAATAACACTTATGCATTTATATTCAGAATAACTATGCATTTGTTCTTCCCGTTTCATGCACGTATCAATCACCAAGCACAAATGACTGTTTTGATAAGTCAATATTTATTGGCTATTTGATAGTGGAGCAGTCCATTTACCTATGAGAAAAATAAATAATTTGATAAAAAATGAATTGGTTAAGTAACGGTAAAAAAATTTATTCATAAAAAAATTAAAAAATAAATGAAAAAAAAAATCATTATAATAACAGAGAGATATATATTAAAGGATATATTTTAGCATATATAAAACTATATAAAATATATAAACTTATTATATAATATAATATAAATATATAAGTTTAATACATAAGCTGTGAGAGCAATTACCGAAATTAAACTCGTTCAACATTTTCATTAACTATTTATTTTTATGTCTGTTTGATGGCATCATTCACTTCTTTTATTCAGTAAAATCGGATTATCTATATTTGCAATAGGGTAAGTTATTCCAAATGCAAAGTGTTACAGAATACGATGGGAGCATATATATATATATATATATATATATATATATATATATATATATATATATATATATATATATATATATAAAAAAAGGCTTAAACACTAATATTCCATGGTCATAATTTATTCCATTGGAATCGTAAATACGATCCAATCCATCAGACCTACAAATTCAAAAACAAAACAGAAAAAAACCAACTCCGGAAATAAAAACAGAATTTAGAGAAAGTGTAAGTATGAGGAGGAGGGAGATTAAACCTTAACAGAGAGAATTTTAAGAGAGGTGAGTGGAAAGGGGTTTAAATAAGAGAAAAGAATGAATGTTGACGGATGTCTAATGCATAAAGATACATTTCGTGGTGACATACACACACCATAGATAATCTAATGTTAGAATAAGAGGGGGGGGAGACGAGGTGAGGGAGAGAGATGGGACGAAGGAAAGTAAAATTGCGTTTACTTAAAGGGCCGCTTTGTAATTGAGAAAATTAATATATATATTTTTTTTAATATTATATATATATATATATATATATATATATTTATTTATTTATTCTTATATATATATATATATATATATATATATATATATATATATATATATATATATATATTCGACGTCCCTCTACAGCCTTCGCCGCTCCAAACGTGACGTCCGCCTGTCTGCGTCAGTCGTGTTGTCCCGTCCTGTGACGACCAACTGGCTTGGTATCGGTCGCAGCACCCAAATGTGACGTTCTAACCTTTTGGTGATTCGGATGGGAATCTGGTCAGATCCGATATCAGCCTCGTCGTTCCCAACTCGCTTCCAACGTCTGGTTACCAAAGTAACTGCGTTGATCTCCAGTCCGCCTACCCACGTTGTGAATTGATCTTAAGCAGACGAAATCAATCAGTCGTTGGGGCTGTAATGCAAGCTGAGTTCAAACGAGGGTGGTATCACACAAATATGTATAAAAGAAAATAAAATAATAACTCAAATATTCAAGGTATCAAAAAAAAGGATAACAATACTTTATATCTGGTTGCTGGATACATAGGACTGCGTCTATCTCCCGACCCGCTATATGGATTGTGACACGTTGTTTTTGTTAGGTGAGTTTTAACATCTTAAGTTGTCTGTTCTTTAAGAAATTGGTTCTTGGTGTGTCTTCAGGCGATAGTCGTAACACTTGTGTTGGTGGTATGAATCTAAGTCTCTCTTCAAAATAAATTGTTCTTGGATTGAAGATGAGTTCGGACGTTGCGCGAATCTTTCAAGTCAGCTCTGCGAGGCCCGCTTTAACTGAGTACTGGAGACTGAACTCTGGTAAACCGGAGTCCGAACTGATTTCCTCTCGCTGCGACTTTGCTTATATGGACGCCGACCAAAACCGGGGTGGGCTTTGTCGGGGTTGGAGGTTCCTCGATAATTCTAAATCCATATCCACTTCTTTTATTTTTGGTCAGGAATTTTCCACTCCTTTCCATTTTTGGAAGTCTTCTCTTACTCCCACCTTCTCTTATTCTCATATGGATATTTCACCATACTTCAGAGGGCCGTCAACGGTTCTCCCCACTTCTTCGTAGCAACTTCTCATACCTATCCTCTAAATGGGCGGCGGTGGGCTCCCTCCTTGCGTCACGTGATCACCTCTGCCTAGCCCTCGTTGACATTCGGCCAATGGCGTCCAACCGGATGGGTATGATCCGGCTAGCTTCGTTTTAAGAAAAAAATATATCTTGCTAAAAAATTTTTCTTTTCTTTTTTCCTTTTCTTTCCTTAATCCCAGCTCTCATCCCCAATGTCACCTGGGATCTATCAATGCCAATTATCAAGTGGGTAGTCGTCTAGCGAAATACAGCCGATTCCCGTCCCGAAAAACAGTTTCATTCTCCTAGCCGTATTTGCATTCTTGGTGCCAATTTCTGATAACATAGTTTTATTATCATAACCGAATTCTAACACCCATAGATGTCTTGTCAAAACGGCAAAGACTTAACCCAGGTTTGGCTTCGTGTGCGGTTAACAGATGACCTATTAAATCCTTTCCCGACAATATTGTTTACCCCCTCTGACACAGTTAATTTTTATTATCTATCCAAAGCTCTGTATTCACCTGGCCCTTGTCAGACAGTCCTACGACACTGGCCGTCAGAATTTTCACCATCTTTTTCCATTATCAAACCTTTCACCATTTGCTACTATCAAAATAACATTGTCAATGTCGCGGTCGTGGATGGTTTCTTTTATCATCTAAGCTTAAGTCTCGCCTCTCTTTTCCTTTCTTTCCTTTCTCTTTTTCCTTTCCTTTTTTTTTTTTTTGTGGCCCTAAATGGTGTCATATATATATATATATATATATATATATATATATATATATATATATATATGATTTAAATATTGATGTAAAGCCCACCCCCCGCCTAGCGGCGACTGTCTTTTCATATTTAAGCTCAATTGCCAGTTCATGACGGTTGTGGCTAACCATGAAACAGACTGTCGGCGCTTGTTGTTGACCTCAATGTCCACTTTTATATTTATATATGATTCTATCCTTGATACTGATCACTTTAACTAATAAATATAGCATACCTAAAAACTGTAACTTTATCACACACACGCACAGACACACACAAACACACACAGACAAATACATACATACATACATACATACATATATATATATATATATATGGGCAGCACATTTTCATTCAAATTTTCTTAAGAATTTTAATTTCGAATTTGATTAAATATAATATTGATTCTTATAAATATATGTGTGTATTTGTGCGTGCGTATGTATGTATGTATGTATATATGTATGTGTGTGTGCGTGCGTGTGTATGCATGTGTGCGTGCGCGTAAGATAAGTTCATGTATACAGTATATTGTGCCTCTGCTTCCATTTGTTCGTTTTTTGTGTTGTCGTTTGGAAATGTAATTGTTTATTCCAACTTGCTTGGTAAGTGTTGGAATACATGGAAATTTGTAATATACACCAAATTCTTGATGAGATGGAACGTGTAGAACAAAAAAATTAGTCGAGACTAGATAAAAGAATGGCAGTGATGAGTTATGCAAAAATACTGAGTTTATATGAGCAGACTTTTGCTGTGATACTTTATACACATGTTGAAGTGAGCATACAAACGTATAAAATTAGAAGAACAAAGAAGAAAAAGAATAAGAAACTAAAAAAAAAAATAAAGGAGAAAGTGTTTTGGGGTCCACCCCTTTTTCATACAAGTGGACTGGCCCAGTGTGTACTTGTACTGCTGCCGGTGAATCCCCGGATGTTAGACCGGTGATACATTGATAGAGTGATACAGTGAACAGTGAGAGAGTAAGAGTGTGAGGTAACCGCTTTGTAGGAGTCACAGTTGCGAGCACGTAGACTCAGAAGGAAGTCATACTTCGATACTGAATTTCCCAGACTGTATATATATTATTATTGCTACTAACCGCATTTCTGGATCTACTAACCGTATTACCAATTGTATTATTACGTCAATACATTTATTTGCTATATTTCATTCCTGCGTTTGTCATTCATTTGAGACCGGATTTCATCCCGGAATCCACAACAGAAAGAAAGAAAGATGGAATGAAACTCATAGTAAAGAAAGATATAATACAAAAGAAAAGGAGAAACTAATTCCAGTGCTACTAATTATATTGAACCTAAAAAGAACGAATTAATAGAAAAAGGAAAATATGAGAAAAATACAAATAAAAAGTCTGCATGATTGACGGCTAAAAAATTCAGAAAATAAATTATTTCCTTATATAGATATAGCACAAGGCCTAAAGCTTGGAGCACCAAGTGAGGATCAAACTCACTATTTAGCCTTAATTGTTCTACCGAGACAAACTTGTTAACCATTACATCCTCTGTCATATGAACAAAATATATAAAAATATATCGTTAGTTAATAATTGTTATGGAAACAATAGTAATGTTAATGATTTCCTTAAGGTAACCCAGGTCGGTAAGCATCTAAGGAAGGTCGGAGGTCCCATTGGCTGAAACCTTGTGGTAATAACAAAGATGAGGACAAGAAGCACGAATCTAAATAATTATAATCCCCATCCCAGAAATTCCGAGAGAAATTAATAACTATAAATAAGAAAAATCAGAAAGAACAAGAAAGTGAATGACTTGTAGTATGGAAGCCCCACGATATGAAGTACTAAGTATGATGTCATAGAAACCAGGTGCATCAACCAGTTGACCTCAGGAATGATCTTCAAGCCACCGTGCCAATCCTCGCCTCACACGGTGACAGTGGCTGATCCCGTCAGGTAAACACGTGATCGACCAAACTACACAGCGAGTCCCCACGAGGCAAAAGCCGTATGACAGGTCGATATATAATCACCTATTCCAGTGAGCAAAAAGTAATTTCTCTTAAATCTACACAGGAATGCCGAGTCCACGACAGGAGAGGATGCCCAATCTACACACCCACTAAATAACGCTGAAATACAGTAACATATCTTTGTTAACAATGTATGTCGACACTATTACAGAAGTAAGTGGATAAGAACAAGAAAGCATGAATACATAAGAAACACTACAGAAAAGTCAGTCATATGTTTGCGCAGAGGACATCTAAAAAGAAATAAAATCTTATTATTGCATCAAAATAGACAAAACAGAATATACTGAAATATCACCTATGAAAATTAAGATAGAAAGCTGTAAACCTGATTTAAGCGAATTTCGAAAGCGAATATATAAAAACAACCTAAATATTTCTCATGAGAATGATACCATATCAAGAAGTAATTGTTTTTGGTTAAGTGTAATTGATAAAAATTCCCAATAAATGAAAATGACAACGTTTCTAATAAACAATACAAAAAGGAAGAAAAAGAACAAGAGAAAACGATAAGAAAAACATATATGCTAATTAAAACTAGGCAAAGCAATAGTAATAAGACAACATTTCACAAAGTAAGAATGGTGTTCACATGCAAAAGTGATACATTCAAGTAGCAAGATCGTTTCCCGCTTTTTCTGCTATCAGACGGGCTCTCCTTGAATTGACCGGAAGTCTTGGTGCCAAGCCGGAAGGGTTAAGCCGTACGTCTCTGCATCAGTGTAGGAATGTTAAATGGTTAGATATTCGTACAAGCTTCTGGTGAGAATTTTCTAATTGTGCCCATATTTTTGGTATATCGGTTTCGTACCGATCCTTCAAAATTTGTCTATATTTTTGAGATGATGTATCGTAATTATTTAAACTATTTACATTGTTCCAACTGTTGTTCTCATCTTTGTTGCCATATTCACGACGTTTAAGTCGTTGTACGCTCCGGATTTCTTCAGGGGATTGGTTAACTGAACCCTTTATTTCGTCCACCAGGGTCGATTGTTATACTTTCACGTGTCATGCGTCCTTCGGGTGCCTTAGTTAAGTAAAATGAAATCTGCTAAGACGTGCTGCACCCGTAGATGAAAGATGATATAAAGTGTACAATTGAAAACAATCAATAATTTACCTTAGAACGAGGAAATGCGGGGTAGAATTCTTGAATTTGTTCATAATGACTAACACATTTGTAATCGTGCAGGGATCATTTGAATCGATAATGGTTCATTATTCAGGAAGGTATTGGAAAATTTGCTGTCACTCAATAACCAGCGGCAGCAATCAAACATTAAATGAGAAAATGAAAATGCTACATTTCAGACAGTTGCTAAAACTGAACCCAATAAAATTAAAAGAAAGGAACTAAGGTTGTTGGTACTGTAGTGAGGAAAAAGGAAATTATCTTCCTTTTGGTAGGGACAAATTCACAAACATCATGTGACAACCAGTGAGTAATAACAGCACGTGAATTAACGAACCCCAATTGCCGAGTATACTACGAGAGAGCAAGATGTAAATGACAGACACGGTTACAAAAACGGAGGAAACTATATGGTCCCAACAAGGAACATAAAAGACACCACCGGCCAGGTAGTTTACCTTTCGGGAAATATTCCAAGTAATACCGTATCCATGTTTTTTTTCCCCGTTCACACTGCTTGTTTTATCAATACATATTATGCTTGCTGTGTGTGGGAAAAATAGTGATATATATATATATATATATATATATATATATATATATATATATATATATATATATATATATATATATATATGCAAAAAATATTTAAAAATTAAAAGTTAAACCAATCACCTCATGTGATTCAAAATATATAACACATAAATTAATCTCAATCTAAATTAATTTAATTACTAATTTGCACAAAACATTTTTCTAAAACATCATATAATTACTTTCATTTATTAGACACTGAATTGTACTACTTCTTGTCTCCCATAGCTTGCCTGATGTTTAATATGATGAATTTTTATGAGCATTCCTAAAGTTAAAAATTTGGAAAAGTCAACATTTTTACTCTTGTATATGAATACTTGTTACAAAATAAAATTCTTGCATGAAGTTCCACAGAAGACGAAGCTCGTCGGCTAAGATGAATTTTCTTTTTGTGTTTATTCATATACATATTTGTATATAATTTATTTAGTTTGATAATTTCTTTATATAAAATATTTTTTCGTGCGCATTGCATATTTGATATCCTTTTTTTTTCAGGAATCCTTTCATTGTTTTAAGTTGTCTTAGATATACTGGAGATGCCGTAGATGTACTAGTGCCTGCTTCTGTTTAGAATTCAGAGTTTTCCTTCTCTTACATGGGTTGCTACCCAAGAGTTGAGCGTCCATACTGTCCTGCTACTTAATCCATACCTGGGAGAAGGAGAGACAGATTCACGCTTTTCGAAAGAGCAATAGTTCAAAAGTGAACACAACAGACTAGTCCGGACTTCAAACTCGGCTCAGCGCTCACAATTGTCGCGATTATATCCGTTACACTACCTGGGCATCCTTCGCGAGATGCTAATGCTGTGAAAACGCAATCAATAATACTAATACTACTAATAATAATAATAGGACCTGTTACAATTTTATGGGACTACACAATACACACTGACAGAACAATCAAAGCCAACCACCCAGATATTGTTATTAAAGACCACAAACAAAAATTGCCTCCTTATTGATATGCCAGTCCCTGCTGACTACAATGTATCTTTGAAGATATTCAAAAAGCTGTCAAAATACAAGGACCTTGAAATAGAAATCTCAAAAATGTGGCATATGGGAACATCAACAATCCCTGTTGTAGTTGGAGCACTAGAAATGTTTGGAAAAGATTGCAGTAGACTAATTGAAGGGATTCCTGGAAGTCCATGCCTCAAGGAGATACAAAAAATTGTTCTGACAAGTACAGCCCACACTTTACGAAGGGCTTTATCTATGTAATATATTTTTTTGTCAGTGGAAAGTTTCATGACGCTATTTCTAATCTTAGGTCTCTAAGCGGGACCCGGAAAGTAATGTGTAAACGCCAGAAATCAAAGGAAATAATAATAATAATAATAATAATAATAATAATAATAATAATAATCATGCTCAGGAGAAAAATGGAAGACGAGAAAAAATAGGTGGAAAAATAGGAGAAAGAGAAGAAAAACAGTAAAGAAAAGAAATATAGTGGAAAAGAAAGAAAGATCAAAGAATAAAAAAAATCATGAAAAGAAATGAAGCAAATAAAGAGAGGTAAATAAGGGGAAGTGAAAACAACTAAAAAAAAATGGAGTCGATATAAAGAGGAACCAAAAGAAATGAATGGAAAAAAGAAAGAATGACATTTTTTTTCTTCTCTTTTTCAGTTTCCTTTTGCTTTTTCGGTTAAGAAAGCTCTCAGCCTTAATCAGGTACTTCCATTTCTTTCGGACAAGGCACGTAAGTCATAAAAGTAAACATGGTTCCTGCATTTCAAGTGTTCATCCACAATCACTTCATCGCGAATAGAGAAATGCATTTTTATTGCCATGACATTAAAGTCAACCTCACACAAAATAACGTCATATGCTTCCACGATATATATACTTTTAACTTACAAATGCACTGAGTGGCACCCAGTACCCACATACATCTATCTATCTATCTATCTATCTATCTATCTATCTATCTATCTATCTATCTGAATGTGTACGTGCAATGATTTATTGGCAGAAAACTTAAGCATTCCTCCAGCCCATGTGGGCTGGTATGACATTGAAACTATTCTTTCGGTACATTAAGGAATTTTTCATATACCACCTTCATAAGTATTTTCCACAGTAATCCAAATTTTTGTTGGGAAAAAGGCTGCCTCATGTCGCCAAAGATTTTAGCAAATTAAGCCATTAGACCTTATGAGTGCCAATACCGAAGTAAAAAAAATAGATATAAATATATATATAATTATAAATCCCTGCATTGCAGGTTCGATCTCCGTGAAAGCCAGATTTTGAGAAGTTGTATTCCAAGGTAGAAATGTAAGCAATCCTTACATGGAAAATTGGTTTAATGTGATGCTCTTCCTTATATGCCCGTGTAACATATTTAGGCGAGCTATGCAAATATTCACATTTCCCTTTACGTCGAGTTCACTGGGTAATTCGGTAATTTCTATGGGTAATTCACATTCGAGCCATTGCCGAACATTTTAAGCTATTCTCTTTTTATTTTAAATAAGCATAATAAGGTTATTTATTTATGAAATACTTAAATATTTTGGAATAAACATTCAGAAACTTAGTTGAAATAAGAAAAGTGTCGCTTCCGTGTAGTGAGTATTTAAATATTCTGACATAAAAAGGACGCATATTTCTCCAGAATAAAATATATAATATACAACAAAACTGAATCTCTCTTTTGGATATATATATATATATATATATATATATATATATATATATATATATATATATATATATATAGAGAGAGAGAGAGAGAGAGAGACAGAGAGAGATATTCAGTTTTGCTACATCAAACCTTATATAAAGTAAAGTAGTAAATATGTACATTCTTTTTGTACAATTTCCAAAGTTAAGTGATACTTTTTTAAACAAAAATATTTCACCTTAATGCCTCTAAGATGCAAGGGGTTACTTAGGATGAAAGAGAATGAGAAGACTTTAGAGAGAAGAAAGGACAATAAAAGAACGGATTTTAAGGAGACAGACGCTAACCATTGAAATTGCATTTAAACTTTTGAGGATTGTACGTTGCATGGAAATAAGAAACCAAAAGATATTTCCAAAGTTAGGAAGTGCGAGAAAATAAACTACTAGAATAGAACATACGGTTACATCTAACTAGTTTAACTGTAAAACGGTGAAATCTAGTAACCAATCTGGTAGTATGCTTAAATTTATGCGGTCGAGGCAGCAAAGAGGAAGGCTCATTAGAACAATTACCATGAAAATAGTGACTGAAAAAGGCAGATGAAAGCCACGTCATAACGGTGGGAAAGTCTTTGAAGGCAAGATACCAGATCAGTATCGATTACATTTCAAACCCTTCTTTGGATTTTGTCAAGGGCCTAGAGATATATAACAGGAGCGCCAAACCAGATATTTAATCCGCGGATGAATGGTAGATTTAAATGTGCAAGATGGATTCGGAAGCGAACAATTGCGTGATAATATACAGTTAACTACCTTTCCTAGTCGTCCACTGAATAACTGATTCAAAGTAGAGTCTTTATATAAGGTGGCTACTGAAAAACTGAAGGATTAGAAAAAGTCGTAACTTGTTCGTTTTCAATCTTTTTATTTACTTTTTTTATATTTTAGAGCATCCCTTGGAGATTAAAATATGTATGATGCCCAACAACAAGTAATATTCATTGAGCTTTTCTATTTAAGTGAAATAATCAATTATCAAAGTCAGACAAAAACTGGCAACATATTGAGTATTTCGTAGCGATAACATAATTCTGAACGTAATGACCCGCTCTGAAAGAACTGGACCAGTCGGCAGTCCTAACTGTGTGCTATTTTTGTTTTTTTTTTATATCATACAGGCTTTCACTAGCCACCCAGTGTTTTTTTTAATATTATTAATAATACTCTTCTGTGTATATGAACAGTTCATCATAGTGCGATTCTATTGAATTTCTTGGAAACTGTGGCTGAAAGGTATTTTTTTAAATCCTCTTACCAATAACTTTCTTGATCATACACAAACATCTTAATATTATAGGTATAACAGCTGTTATAAGTTGCTAGATTGTTTTTCAATTACACTTTCAAGGTCCTGGTATTTATTGTGTTATTCATTTAAACATATATATTTTTATCTGATGGCACCGCCATATCTATGAGAAGACATTTTGTTCGTAGTCTTTAATCCATGTCCTGTCTATTTGTTTTATATATCTGCTAGTGTATCATCATCATCGTCACTATCATCATCATCATCTATTCATTTCCGTAGCTTACGGTCATACCATGTTGAAACAGCGATTATTGTATGATCACCAAAGTTAAGCAACGTCGAAACTGGTCAGTATCTATATAGGTGACTACTTAAGAATACGAAATGCTGTTAGCGTGGATGAGCGGGTGGCGTAATGGATAACGTCTAGAAATTGGAGAGCCGAGTTCCAATTCTAGTCGGGTTCGTTATATGGCACTTACATGCAAATACACTTGGGTAAGGTATGAATCCAGCTCTTCTCTTCCTTCCCGCCAGGTTAATTAGTAGAACTTTTTTCAGTAAATTTTTATTGTCTCCAAAAACTTCTTAGAATCATAAAATATTTTCTGGATTTAAATAATCTGCAAAAGGTTGATAAGTCGTAAAACCAAATCAATCGATCTTTATTTCTATTTTCTTTGTTTTCTACGAGTTGTCCCTAAGACTGAACGACATGGTTTTGTTTGAATATAAAGTGATAACAGGTGAGTTGCTATAATTTTGTAAAGAAAGGACAAATATTCAAAATTTGTACCGAAGTATTAAAATTAATTATATATTATTATTATTATTATTATTATTATTATTAGTAGTAGTAGTAGTAGTAGTAGCATTGTATGAAACAAAACAAAATGAAGCATAGCTAAAGAACACCCACTTCCCTATTGAATAACTTTTGTGTTTTTCCTTTAATACATTGTTCCATTTTGCAATAAGTCTATTTCATGGATTATAATTAAGTTCCGCGATTCCACATCATGACCTCCAAGCCACTATGGAAAAGCCCATCCTTTTTCATAAAACTGACGGTGCCAAACATTTCTTTATGACGTCCAGAAGGATAGGATACAGAAGCAATAGGAATTATACAAAACTGAATAGAAAATGATTAGTTAACAATTAAAACTTTCAATTACTTAAATATGTACTCAGAAAAATCTAACCAATCAGTGCTGTAGACAAACATACTGACAAATAAATACATATTTCCTCTGTGTTTGGATAAAAGTTTTAAAGTTGCCATTTATAATTCCAAGAATATGAAATCTTTTCACTCCAAATTAATTTTCTACTTATTTTGTTTGAATTACTGATAATTATTGTCCACGTACATGGAAATTGCATAGCAATTAATTTCTGTTTTTAATTTTTTTTTATTTACACATAACGCATTAACAACAGACGCACGCGAAAGAGAGAGAGAGAGGAAGAAGGAGAGAGAGAGAGAAATAAAGAATATTATATTTAGCTTGAAGTTATCTATTAAATTATAATGTCCGAAATTCTTTCTTCATTTCTTATCTTTTGTGTTGTTCCATCCTCGTTCACAATACGTTCCTGATGTCCTGATGTTCTATTGCTTGTCATTTATTCTTGTTCTATCAATTCCACATGTATGCGCTTACATCACTTATATATATATATATATATATATATATATATATATATATATATATATATATATATATAAAAATTGCAATTATAAAAAAAAAAACATTAGGAGAATGCAGTTTATGTTGATAAACTGTTCATTTCTTTTTACGTTTTTGTAATCTCCTTTTTCATCCAGTCTCACTATTGTTCAGTTCTTTCTCCCTCTCACTCTACTTCTCTCACTTTCTCTCCTCTCTCTTTCTCTCTCTCTATCTCTCTCTCTATATATATATGTATATACATCCATCCTGTTTTCTTATATATCGTAATATATATATATATATATATATATATATATATATAATTGTGTATATGGGCAGTAATCCTTCTTTTATACAAGTTTCATTAAAACAAGGTATTACTGTGGTTAAGTTTTGTAATTAATTTTTCTTGTGTTTTTATAATTTTCTGGACATAAATTATGTAGAAATTGTCCGAATGTTCTGTATGACTGAACGCTTTATTATAGAGAAATTTATTAGTTGATTTGATAATGGGTAAATGTATAACTAAAGCGCTCAGACATACAGGTCATTCGGACAATGTCTACATGATTTTTGCCTCGAAGAGAAGAAAATTATAAGAACACAAGAAAAATTAATTACAAAACTTAACCACAGTACCTTGCCAGTCATTTATGTTTATACACACACATATATATATATATATATATATATATATCTTTAAATTTTAATGTAAGTGAGGTAACTTAGGTAATAATTGAAATATTAATAGAAGGTTATAATTTAATTGTTTTTAAACTGCTTAGTTGACTCTGAGATACTATAAACATTTCAAAACATTTGTACTATATTCATAATTAATTTTGTTAAGTTTTGGTTTTAATATTTTAATAAAGATAAATTCAAGAATTTGTAATTTCTGCTTATCACTTTCTTCGTGAAGTATACAGGTATTGCCCACTAATATTCTTCTGAATGCGGCCAGGAATGTTTTTGTAGATGTTTAGTAATGTAATAAGAATCATTCATATGTAAAATGAGGCTTCTTGATAACGTTATTGTAGAATAACCAACATATATATTAACTTTTTTTGTTCTTGCTTATTAAAACTTCTAACAAAACTTACTGTATCTCTAATTTTGATTCAAAAAAGAGTTTTAATATCTAAGGTCTGTCCTAAATACATTTATTTCCAATTTTCAGCACGCAAATTTGACACATGTTTTTTTTTAAAAAAAGCTTCATAAATCTTATTTTTTCAGGTATTTTTAACTATTTGCCAAATCAGTTTTGTTAGATAATTTTCTTCAAAATCAATGGTTCTACAGAAATATGCTGAGGATACTATGAACCAAACATGTGAGAAACAACGAGGTTTTGGAGAGAATGGAAATAAAAAGGAAACTCATATTTAACATGAGGAAGAGGCAGTTGAAATTTCTGGAGCACATAATGAGAAAGGAGGGCTTGGAAAATCTGATACTCACAGGACCGATTGAGGGACAGAGGAAAGCAGTGCGTAACATACTTGATGGGCTTGAGCAAATGGATGGCAGAACAGGTTTTGTGAGAAATACCAAGACAACACTTTTAAGAGCTACAAGGAACAAGAAGAGGTGAAGGACCATGTTCGCCTCCATCTTGAAGATACACGGCAAATAAAAGAAAAATCATTATTTCACATAGAATTGCACGACAGTGCGTTTAAATCAATATTTATAGTTTTTCTAATGTTCGTGTATATGTATATGCATTAGATGAGTGGATCTCACTCTCTGTAACCTTCCCCATTTATCGTTTCATATAAGCGACGTCGAGCATTGACATTAAATACTTGTCACAGTCATTCATTCCCTGTTTGTTGTCTTCCAGAATGAAGATAACACTTATACACACACACGCGCGCGCGCACACACACACACACACACAAAAACACACACACAGCGAGCCTCTGACGAGGCTCTGTTATTCGGCTTACTATATATTGCTACTAATATAGTCAGTTCACATAGGCGATAGGGAGTGTGGGACATTCCATTACAACAAAATTTTACCGTAAAGTGGTAATATCAAAATTAATATCAGAATGCAACACGATTAACAAATAAGCTGAATCTAAACCGTTTTAACTGTCCACTCACATCAAATCTACATCTAGAGCGAAAATTGTGCACATCAAGTAAAAATGAACACCAAAAAAAAAAAAAAGTTATATAAAAAAATCTTGCAACCTAATTACCTCTTATGCCTAACACACATTATTTATGCTTACTGAGAGACTAATAGAACTTAATGTAAACACATCCCAACACCTTTAAATGAAATTTGGAATTAGCCTTCTGTCTTGGGTGGAAGACCGGACACATTCTTGGTTCTGTGTCAAATCCCCAGTTATCATCGAACCGGATGTGCAAATTGTCCTCATTTATTTGGCTGGTGCATCTCTGTACTACAGCACGGTTCAGTCGGTGTGCACATTTTTCGTCCTATATTTAGCTTTGATGAGAGAGGACTGATAAATCAGTTAAACTGTCTTTTTTTGATAGTGTTGTATTTCGATATTACCACTTTACGGTAATATTTTGTCATCCCTGTTCTTGTTAATATTTTTATTGTTTTAACGTCATGGCTTTAATAAAATGCAATTATCTTGGTAACATAGTAAAAGACGACGGAAAATCTGACACAGAAATTTGAAGGCGCATTTGAATAACGAAATATGTCTTCCAGAAACGAAGTATTATTAGATAGGATTATTTCAACAGAAGAAAATGAGTATAAATATATGCTACTAATGCTGAACAATTTCCTTAAAGATAAAGAAGAGGCTCTGGTTCACACCCCTCCCTGGACACTTGAACAGAAGTAGAGGTTTATCACTTGTTTCCTGTTTAGGATTGTGTTTCTGGTTGCTTATGAAGTCTACCTCAATTTTATATTTCCAACGTCTCCGCTAGAACTCGGAAATTTTATTTCCTATTTATTTATTTTTCTTCGATAGTAGAAGATAATTTCGTCTATCGACCACTGACTTTTGAATAAAGTCTACATCAAATCTATACTCCTAATAAATTTAGGAGACGCCGATACTCTGAAATTATATTTACTATTTATTTTTCCTCGTTTTCATTTCATTGTTTTTCCCGCTCAATAGACCCTTGCATCTTCGTAATATTATCAACTTGCTTGGATTGAATTGATTAAAAAATAACTCAACGCATCAGACATGAGGTTCTACAGACAGATGCTGGGAATATCATAGATGAATCATGTAATTAATGAGTATTGTGAGACCGTAACATACCTACAACATGGACTCTTCCAGGACTATATAAAGTATGCGACGTAACACTCTAGAGAGAGAAGAAGAAGAGGGGGAGAGAGAGTATTCTAATACCGTAGTATCAGCCGCGTACAACTACCAATATTGGACAATAGCACATAGTAAGCTCCGCTTACACTTACACTATCTTTGTAACCTTTTTGTTTAATATATCTTTCTGACCTCTAATCCGTGTTCCGTGTTTTCCTTTCGTGATCCCAACTTTGAGTCCACATCAATGAGAAAGTTTTAAAAGAAAAAAACAGGTAATAAAATGAAACTTATACGTCAAATCAGAAGTAAACCGTTGAAATTTCTTGAACACATGATGAAGAAAGCGGTCTTGGAATCGTTAACATTTACAGAGCATCATGAATACCAGAAAAGGAGAGAGAAACAGAAATTAAAGTTACAATGAATTTGTACGACAGAGCGGGGACAAAGCTTGGTGGTAAATAATGAAACGTTTTGTATATCTACAAAGGACAGGAAGCTGTGGAGAGCGGAGAAACTTCAACGTCCGTCTTGAAGAGATACGGCACATATAGAAAGGTGTTTCTATAGTTTACTCCTTACCAGCATGTTATTGCGTTGTTTTGATCTTAAAGTGAAAAAAGTATTTACCATATAAGCCTTAATAAATAGCAAAAATGAGTCAAGGATTTGATTTTTTTCGGCTTATCGAATATTTGCAAGTTATTTAAAGCCAGAAAATATTTTTAGATTCTAAGAATTCTTTGGCGATATTAATGGCTAGCAGTAGAGCCCGGCGTTGCCCGGGGATGTAACAGTAAGAGATAGATGAAGTATCGACCATCATAAAGACTGAAAAATAAAATTGACAAAGATTATTGTTTAAGGTTGACGGACACGCATGTCTTAATTAGTTTTTTTTTTGTTTTGTTTTTTACGAGTTGGTCAAACCCAAACTCAAACAAAAACATTGTTTTCAATCGTTATGAGTCTACCGATTGAATAGAATTTTATTATAAACAATTGTCTTGTAAATGGAAGTTTTAAAGCATTCTGAATGTAAAAATAAAGAAAAAGTGTGCAAGACAATAAGAAACACTACCTGCCAAAAAAAAGTCAAGTTTTGTTGAAATCGGTTGAAAAATGTAGGAAATCCGATCCCATATATAAACGTACAGACACACACACACACAATCTGCGTTTTATAATAAGTAAGATTAATTGATTCAAGTTATGCTAATTAACTCGACGTAGTGTAATGGTTAGCGATCTTATCTTGCTAGAACAATTCGATCCTCACTGGGTGCCTTTTGCCTTCGGCCTTGTGCCACATCTAGGTTACGTTTAAAAGGAGATGGGAAAAGAGGTAGATCCATGCCATGCTCAGGTGTATTTGGCCGTAAGTGAATATAAAAAACCCGACTAGAATTGGAACTCGGCTCTCGAGACATTATCTATTACACCACACGCACATCCAAAATTACAGCACCTGAGATCCCCATGCGATCAGCTACTTAGGTACTGACAAGGTACTGACAAGGCTGACGTCATTGATCGTATGAGAACCGGTGTTTTGACGTGATATGGCCGTTAGGCAACAAACTGAAAGAAGATAAAGTGCAATAAAAACAAATACTTTAAGCAATCCGCCATTTGTTCCAGTTTGTTTCCCTTCAAAGATTCATTTAGATTTTCCCTTTCAAATCTTCTTTAGTAATCTGGCTATTCCACACCGATAACCCGTCAGAAAAAAAAGAGGCAACATTATACGGTGGGAAATTAAAACTCAACAAATAAAGAATTATAATCTTCGTCGTAGAATCGTGGCAAGCTGCTTGTGGATTTTATGAGGTGGCAAAGCATGCCCAAGTTATGCCTCTTTCGTTAACACCTGAGATGCAAATGTCATGTGACAGCGGGATCTTTTTTTTGTATCAGGTGATGGATGAACGGTCAAAAATCTTTAAAAAAAAATGAATTTTATTGCTTAATTTACACGTGACAGGATTTTCGTAATAATTCAGTTTAATAAATTAATGAAACTTTGAAATATAGACGATGTACAATTTGCTAATTTTGCAAACCTAGTCTTTTAAAAATTTGTAGGCACACGTACGTGTTTATTGAAATGTGAGCGACTAATTGGGTTGATAGATTTTAAATGCAGGCTGGGCGATAAGGTATTATAGAGAAATAGAGATTCAGAAAAGACAAACATTATTTAACTAAAGTAGCGTGGTATTTTGTCATTCAAATCCGGATTTAACACTTATCAATTGGCTTTACATGTTTCCAAATTTTGAGGAAGATGTACATCGGAGTCAAATGTGTGGATAAACAGTGCAAAGTTCATGTTTGATTCTATGTCATTCAAGTACAAATGATCGTCTCAGTCCTTATCAAGAATCATGTGGTGTGAATGTGAAGGTCAATGATTAATGATGGCGTTATAATCTTTACAGTGGTTGAATCTGAGTGATTTTAAAGTGCAGCTAATATTGTTTTGTGCGAAAATAATGCAACATCAATATATCGGAAATATGTTGAATGTTTTGTGGTGATATAAAGCATTATCAATATATCGGAAATATATTGGATGCTTTGTGGTAATATAAGCCATCATTCATTTTATATCGAAAATATGATGACTGTTTTGTGGCGATATAAAGCATTATCAATATATCGGAAATATGTGGACTGTTTTGATAAACTCTTTTTACAGGACAATACATTACCATGATAACATGTTAAACCGTGTTGATAATGATCTAAAAATAACGGTTTTTCATAATCTACCAAAAATATGTTCTCAAACTACTGTTCGCACATAATGAATTTTATTATTATCAAGCATAATTACCAACTCCTGTTGGTCACGCGTAGAATTTATACCAGCCAATATTTACATGAAGAAGATAAATAAATTGAAAATACTTTAAATTCCTTTAATATCTTAATTGTTTAATATATAATGTAAAGATTGAAACTCTTTGGATTTACAGAATTAGAAAGTTAAAAATATAGTCTTATAAAACTATACATTACGCTATATAACAACTCATTAACAACGGCAAATGAAAATAATTTTTTCAACTTAATTGACGGTTTTTTAAAACTTCTTTAAAAACAAGAAAGCTATTTAATTAACACAAAACAAAATCACTGAAAACATTTGTGTTATTCACCTAGAAAGAAAAGAGCACAAAATCTTTCTGTGTCAGCCCTAATGTCTTTCCAAATGAGCAATGGTGAGAGGTAAAACATTATTCAGGCCTTCAGTAATGGTACCAACGTTCATACTCTGGCTTTCATCATCAAATTCCATTCAAGAACCATCAAGAGAATGGCGAATAATTTTTAAAAAGAGGATGAAGTAGAGAAGAAAACTGGATTAGGAAGACTAAGAATTTGTTTTAGTTTTCCATGTTATTAAATTTCTCAAAATAATTGTGAAGATGAGAGAAAAGTTACCAATATTCAAAAGAACGCTTACACAAGGAGTGTCCCCTTTTTAATATTTGAATTTGATGTAACGACAAAACATTTCACTTTTAAACTTGTCTCGATAAAGTCGGACTGAGGAAACGCGTTAGCAATTACTAGGACATATTTTCCAATTATTTTTTTCATCCATATATATATATATATATATATATATTCCTATAGGAGATATTATTTCGGGTACGGAAAAAATCGTTTTATACTTAACGTCAATTATGATATACGTATTTATGGTGTAAGTTGAATTTTATCATTCCAAAATTAGCAGTCTTGTCTACCAATCCGACAAAATATAGAAAGTATTTGAAAAAAAAATGAAAAACAAATTTGAAAAACTGAATAATACATGAAGTTCGTGCAGATTATCCACAATTTTGATTTTAATGGCCAGCATATCCGAAAACTGTAAAAATATTTAAAAAAAAATCAACAAACAAACCTTGTCGGTTGACTATTTATACTATTTACTATTTATATTATTTATTATATTTATTATACTATTTACATTTTATCCGGACTGTTCTCATCTTTACTGATTTCTTCAGGTGATATTTGTTGGTATTTCGAGCCCTTTGTTTAGTACAACGGCCAAAATATTGTGAATGTGATAATGAAGATGAGGAAAACAGGTTGAGCAATGTAAAGAGACACAATACTTCATCTCAGAAATACAGACAGATCTTGTCGCTTGAATTTAGCAAAACAGTTTTCTTCGTATTTCAGTACATGTTATATTTAGTGAGTACATATGTGTGAGGTGAAATTCTTTTGTAAGCAGTGAAATTAAGAACTACCGGCCTAGAGATCGAAAGTTATATTTCCTTTAATCTGGAAAACAATTTTCGTGTCATGTATGATTCACTGCTTATCTAGGAATAACCTTTAAAGCGAAGCCAGTCTCAATTTCCCTATTGAAATCTATGAGTTACTATTAAAATTCCTGATTAGAAACTGAAATATTCATAAGAAAGAGATCAAATATTTCATGTGGCTTACGGAAATTATAGGATTTAGCAAAATGTATTTATGCACTGATAGCACAAAATACAGAAGTTATTGAACAATTCTACTCTAAGCTTGACAAAATTCAAATCGCAAGAAATATGGGATACCCGAATGCCAAAGTAAGTAACGAGAGGGATTGGTGAAATAGTTGACAAATTCGGACTAGGCATCTGTAATGGACGCCGAGAGAATTTGGACTAATGCTGTACGGAGAATGACCAGATAATTGCCAACACCTGGTTTCAAGAACACCCAAAACAAATATGGACATGGAGAAGCCCAAGAGAAGGAAAATAACTTCCACCCAACAAATCGACTACATAGCAATCAACAAGAGATTCAGGAATTCATTTTTACACAGCAAAACACATTCCAGTGAAAATAAAGAAATTGAAGAAGCCTAAGGCATCAATCAAATTACGTTACGAGAAATTCTTGAACGACCCAAATCTGAAGGAGAACGATATGGAGAGTGTGAAAAGCGGATACCAGTGACAAAAAGGAAAATGGAGACACGAAGTGAGAGACATTAAGTGAAGCTTTAGGACCATCAACAATCGAGATCATCCTAAAGGAAAAAGGGTGGAAGAAAAAATGAATGGATGACCGATGAAATTCTCGACATGATTAAAAGGAGGCAAAACCAATGCCGCGATACGGAACGGAATACTGGGCGCTACACAAAGAAGTAAGGAACAAATGCAGGCAGAATGTTCAGAAATAGAATGAGTATAACATATAAGCAGATTTGCATACAAAATAAAAGGACAGGACAAAAATTTACAGCTGAGATGGCTAGATGTAGCCGTAAGTTCTATGTTAACAATTTCTTTTCTCGTACTTCTTGCTTGTGGAACTCTCTTCCGGCAAGATGCTTTCCAACCACATTTTATCATTAAAAATTTAAATGCAACGTCAGTTGCTATGTATTGTCATCCTGATTACGCTTTTCATCTTCCTGTTCCTTACTAATGTTTATGTTCTTAATTCTTCCACACCCTATAATCCTATGTGGGATTACTACCTTGCATGGGATGATACCGATTTAAAAAAAAAATGGAGGGTTGCTGCATGTATTTATAATAATCATAGAAAAGAACAAGCGTTAGGAATATATAGCTGAAGCAGACTTTAGAAGGAACCGGAAACCCGATCCTGGACAGGAAACAATTATAAATTTCTGCTCCTGTTCAAAAGACTGGGGAGGAATATGAACCAAACGATAACCGAACCAAACACCTGACACCAAAAACACATTGACCCCGATTAAAAGAGATTGCAAAATAAGTTTTACGAATATTAATATAATGTGCAACAACTTTTAATATTCATAGAACCCATCATTAATAACTTTCCTTATATATCTATACAAACATACAAACCAATAATACAGTACGCGATTAATTTATAATGCGTGCGTATATACAATATCATCTTTATAAGTACATAACATATACAGTCCCAACCTATTAATTTTTATATTTGCACACATATTATATTTCTAACCTATGTTCTAGTTTAGCTAATCGGGATATTTAGGGTATCTTATGTTAAAAAAAGCGGGAGTTACCCCACTTGATATATTGTTTACTTTTGAATACAAATTCAAATTTACATCATTTTAAAAAATATATATATATATTAATTCATCGCCTTTTGGCATTATGAATTTCAATGATATAAATTATAATTAGTTTTATATTTTTAGAATAATATTTTACACAATAGTTAAGTAAACAAGTTTTAATACATAATTTTGAATCATCACCAACAGTCAGAATATCTCAGCACTTGAAGATTGCATAGACTGCATAAAACTCCGAGTCGTGCTATCGACATTGGATATTATATATATATTCATTTATATATATATATATATATATATATATATATATATATATATATATATTTTTTATAAAAAATGAAAACATTATGATAAATAATTATTGCTCTACTATCGGTATTGAACCCTCTTATGAATTGATGCAGTAAACGTCAGAATTTATATATTAATTTCGTTCTCATTATTCGGATATATATATATATATATATATATATATATATATATATATATATATATATATATATATATATATATATATATATATATATTCAGGTATGATGAGTACGATAAGAACGAGTATCAGTTTTCACATGTTTTTGTTGTAATCCCTAAAAGAAATGTATGTATGTATATATATACATATATATATATATATATATACATACATATATATATATATATATATATATATATATATATATATATATATATATATATATATATATATATATATATATATATTGTGTGTGTGTGCCTGTTTTAAGTAACTAATGTTTAGCAAAAGATTAACATTCTATATCAACTCAAATGTCTTTTGGGAGATTGTATCTCTGACAAAAAATGTAAATTTATGTTTGTTTCAAGACAACATTTTCAAAGAGACTTATATGTCCGTTTAAGTTCCATTGCACAACATCTAAAAGCAACACTTCTGTCCTCATTCCCAATTTAGAGAAATATTAATTGACACTACAAGTATAAACCATCATAAAAATAAAAAAATTCTAATTCTTGAGGCCCTCTGTATAAGAATTATACAACCCACACTAAATAAAGTTAGTTATGAGTATAGCAACACCGTTTAAAATGTTTATAGTAGCAATGTTTTTCAAATACTTATATTGTAATTTAGAAAAAATAAATTATATATTAAGTTACCTACTTTGGATAAAACATTAAAAAGACATAATATCTTTAACAGTTAATTATTAAATTAATTATGACGAGGCACGTGATTATAATTATAACAGCGCGTTTCATGCGCTATTACAAAAAAAATAGAACTATCAATTGCATTACTTTTTCTCTTAGCAATTCATCCCTGAAGATGATCTTGGATGAGTTAGAAAGAACTTGGGAAAAAGGAAAGAAATGAAAAAAATTACCGTGCCTTCCTTAATGAATTTAATATGAACATTAAGAAGTTGATCCGAGAATTTTAGAGGATTAAAATAAAATAAATAAGCATAAAATTGCCAGATTATTCAACTAAACAAATAGAATGAAGGCATGCAGCCTAAATACAAAAACACACACACACATATCGCATTTATTAACATATGTCATATCTATTTTAAAATCCGTTTAAAATATCGTTATTTTTTATGTAAACTAAATGTTAAATAAGTCCTATCGTGACGACATTATCACGTGTCATAATTTAATCTGAAATTGTTTGATTATATGTATTTGATAATTTTACCCTTATAGGAATGAATTTACTATATGTTTCAATGAATAGGGTATATATTTCTATGTATAGTTAATTAAATTTTGGACGCATTTAAATTAACGTAATATTCAAAATTACTGACTGTATTCTTAGCGAAGTATAATTATTTATATTTTCAGTTTATATATTTATTTTTTTTAATTTTATCATTTTATACTATTTTTCTACGTCTTATTTTATTTTTTAATTTTTATCTATCTATCTATCTATCTATCTATCTATCTATCTATCTATCTATCTATATATATATATATATATATATATATATATGTGTGTGTGTGTGTGTGTGTATATATATATATATATATTGGTGCTGCATATATAATATTATATAGAAGTAATCATCTAAAGAATTAAGCAGTAAAGTTAATGTAATTAATGGCGAAGAAATTCTCTCCTTCATCGTCAGGTATTAGAATTAATTAGCATTAGTATTAGTATTAATACCTGAAAATGAAGGAGCGAATTTCTTCGAAAGGACTTGTAACAGAACAACTAATCAATCTTATAATTTTAAAAATAAGCATCACGTCATGGATAGAGTTAATATTTTATTGATCCGTTATCGAAATGATTTTGCCATTAATTACATTAACTTTTACTGATTAATTCGTTGGATGATTACTTCTTTATAATATATATATATATATATATATATATATATATATATATATATATATATATATATATATATATATATATATATATACAGAGAAAGAAAGAAAGCGAGAAAAGATTTTGTATATGCTATGGAGAAGTAACTTATTTTTTTTAGGGAATCGTTTTGTTGTTTAAACTTATATTTCTGAATAGGGATCATTGTTTTATTTATTTCATTCGGGCGATATGAAATGTCCTCAAATCTATGGACGTCTACGATGGTCACATTTATTAATCTGGTACACGATCGAATCTATATGTGCACACAACGATATGTTTATCAATTTTTTATTGATTATTATTTATTTGCTTTATTTATATATTCTTATATATGAAAGGAACGCTAACCCAATATTATCTGATTCAATTATATCTATCTCTTTCATTAGATAGTTACGTTAATGTTTAGTGAATACATATGATTGAGTAGACACCCAGTACATCTTTTTTCAATTAAATTAATATTTACCAGCTTAGAGATCGGTAGTCCTACTAAAATTAGCAAAGCAATTACTAAGGGTTCAACGGATATTTTGTTTTCATTCCAAATTATTCTTGCTATATATATTTCCAGTTTCCGAATTACGTGTTGCACACCCGGATTGAAGTTATAAATAAATTGTCCAAAGTTTCTGTTTTCTGGTATAGTTATATTCAAGTATTTTCGGCTACCAAAGTCATTGTCTAGAATGGTTATTGTCAATATGGTAAACAAGATATGTTATAGTGAACATAGAAATCTATGTTGTTTGGACAGGCACATACAAGGGCTATTAGACATCGATATTAACACTGCATGATGAGTGGAAGTTTCCTACCTTAAGCCGAGCACATTGTTTCTATCTACAGACAGGCAGTAAATTGTGCTTACCATTCTGATAAAGCCCGTTCTTGTCAATAACTGAAGTAGTTGAATATACACTACAAACACACAAACACACACACGATAGTTGTTCACAAATAATAATTTAAATTAAAATGTTTCAGTCAAAATAAAAAACCGAATTCTTTTTTAGCAACCACCCATAAATATCTGAACGCCAGAATAAAAATGAGGAGTTCGTTTCTATTTCTCTCTCAATAACCATCTTTGAAAATGGCTTCCCCGTTAAATCGATATACG
>CAHIKZ030002327.1:150000-152500 GCA_903632075.3 Acanthosepion pharaonis | reverse complement strand
ACCCAGTAACCTCTTGTGTGTGCATGGGGTTAAATCGATAAAAAAAATGCATACCTGAGTATTACCGCTTCTTTATACCGTTACATAGAAACAAAATATTGCCTTGTTGAAATTCATTTATTACCTTACTCTTGTCATTGATATATGTAAAATGTTGCTGCGACTGCTTTTAGTCTAACTAGACGTAGTGCTTGCAACAGTTTGGTGTCCACGAGGTGATCTACTCTTGCTTTAACAATTTCAGACAGCACAAATCATCATGGCTTCGCAAAACGAAGATCACGAGGGAGTCTGTACACGTCGCTTGCAGGCACGTTTGTAACTGATAAGTTCAATGTGGAACTGGCATATTCGGTCGCAGTAATTACAGGCTTGGGCTCGATGGTATAGCATTGCAGTACTTCCTCCTCTGCCTCTTGACCTGAGAGCGTCCCTGCAGGTATTTTCAAAGATGAAGACAAGATGGTTGGTGGTGAGACGGCAGGCGTCACGGTTCTCAGCTAGTGTAGACCAATTGCAATGGTTAATGTGACAGGCAACAAAGGATTTTTTCAGGCAAACTTTGAATTGCTTCTTTGGTTCCCCTCTGCGATGAGAGTCAGTGGAGAGGCTTAGGCAGGCGATGATTTTCCATCCTGGAAACATGTCCAGCCCAACGCAGCTGGGACTTCAGTAACATGGCCTCAATGCTGATCTTCAATATTGGGGACAAATTCATTCCAGTGTATGTTTAGGATCGTACGGAGGCAGCGCTAGTAGAACCGTTCGAGAAATCGTAGGTGGTGTCGGTAAGTGAACATGAACCGTATAGGAGAGTGTCGAGGACGATAGCTCTATATACCCTGATCGTAGTGCCCTTCTTCAGGTGTCTATTGTAACATACATGTCTGTACAGTCTGCCAAATGCAAAGCTCACCCTTGCCAATCTGTTGTCGACCGCCTTGTCGATCCCAGCATTCAATGTGATGGGACCTCCAAGGTAGGCAAACCGATGGATTGCCTTCTGCTCAATTGCGTCAATGATGATATAGAGAGAGCGATACTCATCCCAAGGTGCAGGCTAGTAGAGTACCTCTGTCTTTTTTAAGTTGACTTCAAACCCCAAAAGCTGGCAGCCTCTGTGAAGTAGGAAGTGGTCCGCTGCAAAGCCCATTCTGTGTGGGCAGAGGTCTTGGATAAGTTGCATCATGCTGAAGAAGATAGTGAAGAGAGTCGGTGTCAGAATGCAACCCTGCTTTACACCATTGATGATCGAGAAGGGCTCTAAGAGATCAGCGTTGTGTCTAACTTGGCCACGTTGCTCTTCGAACAGTTGGATGATCATGTTCAGGAACTTTGGAGGAAAGCGAAGTCACCCCATAATCTGCCACATTCCTCTTTTGCTCACTGTGTCAAATGCTTTCATCAGATCAATGGACGCCTCATGCAGTCCTTTGTTTTGCTCCCAATATTTCTACTGCAGCTGCCGGAGAACAAACACCATGAGGTAATTTGCTCTTGCTTTAACAATTTCAAACTGCATAAATACATGCATATATATATAATTACACATATATTCGCAATCAAGGAAAATGTATTTGCCAAATTGAAGATACAACTGTTTATGTCATCATATTGCATGAGATGACATCTTCAATAAAATAAGTATAATAATTTGTACATATTCTATTAGAACTCATTTATTCTGTTTTGATTACGGTCATATTAACGAAAGATCACCGAAGTTAAGCAATTCCCTCTGGTCAGTATCTAGACGGGTGACTGTTCGAAAATACCAGGTGCTGTAAACTTGGATAGATGATTGTAATAAATAGTGACCTGCAATTGTTATTCGGAGAGCCGAGATTTAATTCTCTTTGGGTCCGATATATATACTCATGTGCAAATACCATTAAGGAAGGTATGAATCTACGTCCTCTCGGACCATCTATATATTAATTAGTAAGACATGTATCATCATTATCGAGAAAAAAATTTGAACAATCTAAACATATTATCTGGTTTTATATAAACTGAAAAGGGTTGATAAGACGTAAAAAATGAATCAATGAAGGAATCAATCTTATTTGTTCGCGAATGCTTTATTTTACCTTCTATATACGAGGTGTTTGAAATTTGATCATTTAGTCAGATTTTAGGAGATTGGTCTGACTGTTAACTTTTCAATATCATTTCGGAAATTATTGGAAATTAGTGTCAGTATTGTCCAAAATTTTCTGATTTCGTTCGAAATGTTATGAAAAGACAGCAACAAAAATAAGATGAAAATTAAAACATTATATATATATATATATATATATATATATATATATATATATATATATATATATATATATATATATATATATCTTTTTATGTGCGTGTGCAAATTCAGTTTGGTTTGAAGTAATGCCAAAATGAATTTTTCGAAATGATTGCTGAATTCTATTCAATTGTTCAAAAGGTAGTTGACCGCTGATCTTCCTTTCGTTTCGATTGCTTCCGAAAAATTCAAAAATAA
>CAHIKZ030002327.1:100000-142500 GCA_903632075.3 Acanthosepion pharaonis | reverse complement strand
TAATTATCTATCCAACTAATTATACATATACACATTCATTCATACAAATCTATACACGCATACATACCTAAACATACACAGACACACACATATATATATCTTACATATATACACATATACACACATACATACATATATACACATACATACATACATACATATATACACATACATACACATATACATATATATACACATATGCATACACACACACACACACACACACACATATATATATATATATATATATATATATATATATATATATATATATATATATATATATATATATATATATTAAAAAGGTACAACGTAAAAAAATTCTAAAAATTAAAAATAAAAACACATTCATCTATATATAAATTAAACATATAAAAATAGTTGGGTGGAACTAAATTAAATTGTAATTAAAGAACACTGAGGAAGAAAACGTTAACAATCTGAAAACCCCACGGAGTGATAAACGCGTATTTATCTACTAAGTTTACATATATACCTAGGTATATAAATGTCAGAAAATTATTTAAGAAACCTTTTACCTACATACTCACATACACATATATCAACATATGAATAAAGTTTGCTAACCAAAAATTAAATGATCAAAAAATATAAAGAGCATCACATAAACGTATACAATGATACATATAGATAATCATTCCCTTTAGATGTCATGTCCGATGTTAGTAATCCAAGATGGAACTGTCACAGGTAACAACACGTTATAAAACCGTATTATATTCTTACTTTGTCCGGGACATTGAGTTCTACTTGGATTCTATCCTCTTGGAATTTTTTATATATATTTTTATATGCATGTATGTATATATATGTATATATATGTATTTATATATTTTAGATATTATCAATATATATATATAAAGTAAAGAGAAAATGAAGCCCCAAACATTTTTAAATAAATAAATGTATATTATATTAATATTAATTATCTCTGTCTGTCTCTCTCTCTGTCTCTCTCTCTCTGTCTGTCTGTCTGTCTCTCTCTCTCTCTCTCTCTCTCTCTCTCTATATATATATATATATATATATATATATATATATATATACCGTCGAAAAATTAATATAGAATTTATTCATTTCAATGTTTCAGTCAGGCGAAATGTACGAGGCAGTTGTGAGGGGAGGATGGGAGCTATTATCCTTAAAGGGAAGAGTTTTATAAAATTGAACTCGGATGTTAAACTTACGATATTAAATTCGGGTTATATGAAGAATGAGGTGTTAATTTGAAACTAAAAGAAGACCATGAAGTGAGTTTTATAAAAAAAATTATATGTAGATAAGGATAGGTTTAAAAATATTCATCGAAAAATAAATTATACTCAAAAATAGGATATATTTTAAAAAAAAATAAAAATTTGTCATATTTGGATAATTCATGTTAAATTTAATTAAGAATATACTTTTAAAAAATTGTAATTAATAAAGAAATTTGTTTTATTACAGAAAAAATGTCTTTAAAAATATAATAAGGTAAAATATGTTATACAAAACAAATTAACTTTAGATATAAGTTAAATCAAAAACAAGTTATATTAATAAACACAACACTACAAAGTTATATTTTCAAAAATAAACAAAAACACCAACAAAAAACAATAGATAAAATGGTGTAAATGATAAATGGAAAAAAGTCTATAAAAGTCTCTAGATCTATCCCCATATGAGGTAATTTGGGATTTTGTTGTGTAATACTATATATATATATATATATATATATATATATATATATATATATATATATATATATATATATATATATAAATTTATTTTGACATGATAAATAATGAAATAAAATATTTTTCAAATCGTTAGGATTTTATGAGGAAACGATTTTAAAGATTAAGTTTAGGTTCAAAATCGTAGCGTTGGAATTTCATTCCGGTGATCTGTTATAGTCTTATAACACACTCTTAAAAATAATAATTTACTGAAGCTTTGCAAACTTTATATGGACGAGATGCATGGCACAAACACATCATAACTAAATCATTGTGCTATTAATTAAGACCTTTATTTACTTCAAAGGAAATATATACTGAACAATTTAGCCAGATTATGATGTAAAATGGTACAAAATGCAATATTTTTACTGCGATTATAAATAAACAATGGAAATTTAAAACATTTTGTCTTATAAGTTGTGCCCAACAGTATCAGTTATATACATTTTTACCTATATTTTGTTTCTATCAATCACGACCTAACAAATGATCTAACAAATCTTATTCACTGAGTAGGCTTTTTTATAATCTTTTACAATTTCTTTACACAGTTTTTACTTATATAATACAGTATAAAAACTGCATATTTTGCTTGTAGTTATAAATAATCAAAATTCTGGTTTGAATATATTGAATACATTCAACTTATGTAATAAAAAATATCGATTTTATTTGTATTTATTCTTGAAGTAAAATTTTGAAGTCTGTAAGCAAAAACCTGCGGAAATTAGTTCTGTAATTCTTTCAGATGTTGAAAAATAAATGCTCAAAATTTGGTAAAAGCTATGAATGTACGTTTTGGTATCAGTACTTATTACACCCCAACTTTCAGACCGAGTACAATTTTGACTTTCTAAAAAAAAGTAAAAAATCAACCTACCCTCCTGATAATACTCTCTTACCAGATGTCAGCGTAATGTTTTGGGCATTGCAATCACGTCAGATACCTTTACATAGAGCTATCTATCTTTTGGATATTTAGTGTAGTCAGATACATATACTTCATACATATTCACAGATTGAAACAGACAGATGTAGATGTGTATAAAAAAAACAAAAACTTTTGTATGTTTTCCGTACGTATATTTCTTCTTTCAAATTTTTGGTTCATTGTATGGTGTGTTTCATTTTGTCAGGAGTTCAGGTGAAAATCCTCCATATTATATTGGATACTAAGTTGTGACAATTTACAAATAACAATGCCGACTGTCTAGGGAGACTCAAAGCTGTCTGCCAAATAGAACACAGCCAAGGTGTCCTTTTATTTCAGAAGACAGGTGTCGTGGAACCTCATATCCTGTTAACAATCAACCAATAGATAATGAAACAAAAAAGGTATTGAGAGGTCATAAATATGTTAGTCACACAGTTTCCACCGGAAATCCCTACTGGCATTATCGTTTGAATTATCAAGGCTCTAAGTGTGGAACAGTTTTCATGCGCGGATGTATTGTTTACGAACTTCCAGTTAATATTGACTGTTTTTAATAGGGAGAAATGGAAACGGGACTGTAGCGATGAGGAAAGTCTTCTTTTAGGAACAATGTTGTTCTTGTATATATATATATATATATATATATATATATATATATATATATACTAATCTAAATACATCTAAATAAAACTACTTACTAAATTATAAGCTGGTATTACAGTTCGAATACCGTTCAGAACAAAAAGTGTCCCATTTTACTGCTGGGCTTACGGCTAAATCACATTGAAATACTGGTTCCCATACGATCACCGAAGTTAAGAAACGCTGAGCCTGGTCATTACCTAGATAGGTGGACGCTTCAGTGTGCGGGTGATATAATGGATAATGGCTCTGAATTCTTAATCGAAACACGACTTCCAATTCCAGTTGAGTTCGTTATATCCACTTAACAGCAAATACATTTAGGATAATTAGGAATTAAAATTTTCCCCCCCTTCTCTGGGTTAATTACTAAAAGACTTGTATTACTAAATTATTATTATTTCCAAAAATAAAATAATGTTGTATACAAAATATTTCGAATTCGGCATTAAATAACCTATACAAAAAAAACAAAAAAAAACAACCAACAAACAAAAATAAGGAAACCGTCCAAAAGGGATGCGGAAAATTCCAAAGACGTCTGAAGGCTGGCGTTGAAACCAATGGCGATTTTCTTGAATACATTTACTCTTTACTATTTCAAGATATGTTTGTGTAATTTTGGTAAATATATCTTTTAAAATAAGATGTCTGTGTTATTTTCATTTTTTTTCCGTAATTTGGACGACAATTTATTCATCGTATATATTGGATATTGTGTTGATTGTCTGAATTTGTCATTGGAGTGTTATATTAGATATTGTACATACATAAGTGTGTATATAAGGTATTATTATTATTATTATCTCAATTTGACATTAAAATTTAATTGAATTTTCAATTTTTTTTATGTGAGACTCGGTTTTTGATCACGTTTGGGATAAGTTCCCGAATTTTGTCTACCGGTTTTTGCCCATTGGGATTTTGTCCACTGTGATTTTTTTTTCTGTTCCTATCCGAGGCTTATTAGGCAAGGTAGTAAAGTTATGCATATATAACTGATACTTAACATGTACAAGCTTTACATTGTTCATAATCACTTGACGAGATTAGAACTTTTATGTATAGCAATGGTGAATTTCTTGTAAATTTCTTATAATGGCCTTATCTGTATTGCTTGTCACGTACACAAATCTCTAATTATTTTAGTTATATGTGCAGATCAAAGAACTAAATCAAATGACCGAAGCCATATCATTTCAGAATATTCAACAACAGCAACAGCTAAAACTGATATCACATATATCTCGAATAGAAAATAATAGCATAATGAAGATGTTGACATTCCACACTACTTCAAACAAAAAGTTAGGAAGGAAACCTCCATTAATACTGGAAAGAGCAATAACAGCTACTGGATTTGAGAAACATATTTTCATGAAAAATTGTTTTAAGCGAGAGATTTTATAGATTTCAACAGACTGTAGTATTCGTTGCTTGGTCAATGAATGCAGAATATTTCCTTATAAGGAAGCCGCTAATATTACCATTAAAATGTCACATTGTTTTTCAATTTCATAAACGATATTTACTTACTTTTTTTTAATCGGAATAATCCCAAGCAAAGCAGTAATGGCACTAAAAAAACAAGGAGTTACAGGGTGTGGAAGAATTAGAAACAGAAACATTAAGAAAAAGAAGCGAGTAATCAGGTGGACGGAAGATAGCGATTGAAAGTGCATTTAAATTTTTGCAGATTAAAGTTGGATGGAAAGCAGGAAGCTGGAAGAGAGACCCGGAAGCGAAAAGTGCGAGAGAAGAAACTGTTAGCATAGGATTTACGGTTACATCTAGCCAACTCAGCTGTAAATTCATGAGATTGTGATCTAGTCTTGTGATATGCTTAATTTCAAAAACTCTAGGGTACCATAGCGAAGAGCTCATTCGAAAATCTACCATGAAAGTATTTATAGAAAAGGTATAGAGAGGCAACCAGTGGGAAAGGGGCTGGAGCTGAGCCGACAGATCAGGACTTATAATATTGCAGATTCTTCTTGGGATCTTATCAAGTATATCAAGGTAAATAGCAGGGGTACCGGACCTTATTCTAAGCATCGACAAATGGTATACTTATATAAGATTCCAAAGAGAGAAAAACATAACGACAGAGATATTGAACCTATTTTCTTAGCAGCTGACCTAGCAATCGATTGAATATAATCTTTCCACTTCATATCAGCAGAGAATGTGAGCCTGAGAATAAACAACGAGTCACTTTCTGGTGGATAGCCTCAGCCATGATGATGGAGGAAGCAAAAGGTCTCTCAGATGATTATTTTGTAATATCCTTTAACAGATTCTTTTATTTATTAGTAATTATCTCTTATATCTTTCTCCGTATTTGAATGATATTTCCAAAGATTTATAAAATCATGGACTTTTATGACTGCTTTAGAGTTGTCCATAGAATTTTCTACACGTACCTTTTGTGATTTAAACGAACACTCGTTGCCAGTTTTGTGATGTCAACGAATACTAGTTGTCACTTTCGTAATGCACTTTATTCCTATATAACAATAACACACTATTATCTTGATTGCATCTTCTAATGAATATACTGCCCAAAAGTATCTTGTTACTAATTGTAATCCTTCGATGTCAAACAGACAGGTAGACAGTAAGTACTGAAGCTCACTCCAGACCTCAAATGGATATCTATCTATCTATCTATCTATCTATCTATCTATCTATCTATATATATATATATATATATATATATATATATATATGTTTTATATAATTTTCCTCACAATTTATGTTATTCGCCATTCATTTTTGTTCCATTTTTTCTGGCGTTATATTTATCAACTTCATGTTAATATTTTCTTTTCTATTGTATGAAATTCTAAAGTTAAGCATAATAGAAAGAAAAGGAGTCTTCTCATTGTTTCTGCTGAATTCTATTCTTACCGACATTTATAATCATGTTTCAAGAATTTGTTCCGATTTCTTTACTTTCATTTTCATTTTCTTTCAAAAAGATTCTTTCAAATTATATTCATTATTAAGTAGTATCAGTATTCTTTTCTTTATTCTAATTGTTTTTTTTTTTACTGTGACTAACCGGAAGATTACTTGCGTATGGTTGTATTCTGGTATTTTAAAGTCATGCCATTTGGATCTAATAAATATCGTATATGTCTTCAGAGCATCTTCTCAGGCTAGCGTTCTCGGTTGACACGAAGCGGAAAGATTATATCGAATAAATTGCTACGTCAGCTGCCAGGAAGGTTGGTTCCCTGTGTCGTTTTTCTCTCCAGCATCTATCTTATATATGTATAAATCTATCATTCTTCCATGCTTAATATATTGCTGTTACATATGGTCCACTGCACCTGTTATCTATTTACAGCTCAGAATCAGCAATATTATTGGAGCCGATCTAGCGTTTCGGCTTCAGCCATTTTCCAACCGCCGTAAGGTTGTCTCCCTTTGGTTTTAATATAGATATTTTAATAGTAATTGGTTGGATGAGCTATTCGCTATGGTGCCTAGACTCTTCGAATTTAAGCGCAGTACTAGACTGGCGACAAGATCTCACCAAATTACAATTGAGCTGTTAAATATGACCGTAAATTCTATGCTAACATTTGCTTTTCTCGCTTGTGGAACTCTCTACCGGTTTCATGCTTTCCAGCCATCTGTAAACTGCAATAATTTAGATGCAATGTCAATCACTATCTGCTGTCCTCCTCAGTACTCTTCCTCTGTTCTTGCTCATCAGCAATATTCCCGTTTCTAACTCTTCCACACCCAGTAACCCCTTGAGTTTCTGAGGCTTTACTTCCTTTCTTCGGGTGAACTCGATTATATATATATATATATATATATATATATATATATATATATATATATATATATATATATATATATTGATACTTCCAAAATAAGGTGATAACTAATTTTTTAAATCTTTCTTGAAATTAAAAAAAAACTTTCTTTAATTTTAATTTCCAGCTAATAGATTACATTTAATATTTTCAAAGTGCAAGACACCTTTGTACTATTTCAAAACGAATTTCTTTGGGTGTACCTTTATATATAATTCCCCCACCCCCACCCAGAGAAAAGGTTTAAAATGGGTTTAAAAAATTAGAAGTCTTTCTTGAAGAGTTTTATTTGAAGCTAACAGATTAAATATTATAATTCCCACCAGGAAAATACTTGTATTTCGAAAAGAATTCAAATTGATTAGAATAAGTTTAAATCGCTGATTTTAGTCTTATTTTCAGTTTTCTCAGCACAATGTAAACATCTTTGTTGAAAAATCTTTCAAAAATAAAATCCACTTTTCTGATACTTTGAGAAAAATTAGTAGATTTAAAGTTTAATCAATCTGATTTGGAAGTTTAACTAATTTTTTTCTGTATAGGATTGCCAGTACTCGTTTACCTAAAAATAAACAATGCAGTTATAATAAGAGTTTAAGTTAATACATGTAAGATGTCAGAGCTCTAGCATTATTTCTTCATGTTCAGCCTATGAACATTTGATTCCAACCTCGTCATCTAATATAATATTATACGGGGTGTATCAAAAATAATTTTACAAAATTTAGAGGCGGTTTCATCACACCGAAACAAAGACAAAAGTTCATATAAACATATGCCCGCAAATACTTCGTGTTTGAGTTATTAACTTTAGCAATGTGTGTAACGTTGCCATGTAGACTAGGTTACATTTGTCATTCGTGTATATTTGTGGCTAGTCTGTCTTCAACGTTTAACGTGAGTAGTAGTGAGTTAACTGAGAAGTGTCCCGTTTAACAATGACAGAATATCCAGATCGTGAGCAGGTAGATATGATTTTAACATACAGCAGCGCGAATGGTAATGAACGCGAGGCTGCACGGCTGTATCAGATTGTGTTTCAAGACCGAAAGCAGCTAAGTCATCCAGACGCATTGCTGAAACAGGATCTGTGGCACAAAAAAACTATGGATTAAAGAAGACTGTGATCCGTTCGTACGCTTGACCACGAAGAACACTACATACTGTCAGAGATGATCTAGATACCAGCACACATCAACTGGCCCTAATATTTCGTGCATAACGTAGTGCCGCCTGACAAGTACAGGGTGACCCAAAAAAACGTCAACTTTTTAAATAATCCAATAAAACCAAGAGTGATGGAAGAAAAATATTTTATTCATAGTAATTGAAACCTTAGAACATGCCATTTAACAAACAATGGTGGAATTTTCATTTTTTAAAAATTACGTCCTGTAGATGGCGTCCTCCTGTATGAATGCATTCTTGAAATCTGCTGTTGAGATTCCTCATTGACTGCCGCAACATCTCAGCTGGGATACTGTGAATTTCATCTTGAATTCTAAATGGCGAAATGTTTACTTGCTCAAAGTCACTGTCTCGTAGTGTTGCCACTTGCTCATGTCTGGCAATACGCACTTAATAAATTCCCATTTTTGGGGGGTCACCCTATACTTCAAGAGCAGTATCCGTTTGCATGTCATTCTCCTTCTGCATACTGACCATGGAATACTTTAGCCGATGATTTATTGCATAAACTGCCGATCTGTTGTTTGTCTCTTTCGTCTTTTTTAAGGATGAGGCAACATTTGGAAGAGTCGTAATAAAAATTTACGAAACCAATATTTGTGGGTGGATCGGAATCCCCATGGTGCAATACAGAATAGACACCAGAATCAGTTTACGATTAATGTGTCGGCTGGAAATGTAGGTGACTGTTTGGTAGGTCCATATGTTCTAGCAAGTTTTAAAAGAGCTGTCTACAGGGACTTTATTTCGAAAACATTCTAGACCTGCTAGAAGATGTACCCCTGTTAATACGAAGGCGCATAGGTTCCATGCATGATGGCGCACCACTAGAGTTTAGCCACATTGCTTTCGGTGAACTAGCTGACATTTACCATAAAAGATGGATAGGTAGAGGAGGACAGGTTCCATGGCCTGCACATTCCCCCGACCTCACTCGTTTGTTTTTTGTTTGGTTTTTATCTGTGGTCCATCTAAAACAATTGATTTATGCAGCAGACATTAATAATGCAGAGACGCTTAATCAACGTGTCATGGGGGCCTGCGAAGCCATTCGACACCGTGCGGGAGTATTTGAACGGGTCCGCTAGTCAATGATCCGACGGGTGCATGCGTGTGTATAAGCAAGAGGAGGACATTTCGAAAATTTGTTATGAGTTGCTGTGTTGAGGTGGGCTTTTACACATATACTTATATGGACATTTTACCTTGCTTTGGTGTCAGGAACTCCAATATTTGTAAATGTATTTTTGGATGTTATCTTTGATTGTACATTTACCAGCGTCTACTGTAAATTTTAAACTTAATAACGCAAAAACGAAGGATTTGCAGATTTGTTTATGTGAACTTTTGTCTGTGTGTATGTGTGTGCGTGTGTATATGTCAGTATTTGTAGAGATGTGTGCAACAGGGATTAGTTAGCTACCAACGTAGACAGGCAAACCTGGAAATTTATATTTAGCTAAACACAGACACACATACACACACACATACATACACATACACACACTAACTGATGACGGATACTTTGTATTTAGTTGACAAGTGAAAGTACAATAAGCTGTTCCTGGATCCTTCGTCAGTGTTTGATACGGAATAGTATTTTTTGAACAATGCTTATATATATATATATATATATATATATATATATATATATATATTATGAAATGGACAAAGTCCGACAATTTTTATGTTTATACATTCTTTTTTATAGATAAAAATATTTAAGTAAATGCTCTGTTTAAACAACATTTACCGGCCCCAAAATTTCTTGGACATTCAGGCCACTAAATGTTGTTTAGTACTGTTTATTATAAATAGAGCATTTACTTAAGTATTTGTATCTATAAAAGAATGTATAAACATATAAATGTCTAAATATATATATATATATATATATATATATATATATATATATATATATATATATATATATATATATATATATATTTAAAAAAAACAGATCATCAAAGGTACCATTATTATAATTTATTTCACCAAAATCCTTTTTAAAGGATTTCGGATCATCAGGTATCCTTTTTAAAGGATTTCGGATCATCAGGTATATATATATATATATATATATATATATATATATATATATATATATATATATATATATAATATAATCTACTAGTTTACAAGCTAATCCATGTTGTCGCTAACTACTGAGGTACATTTGCTTCTTTAAACACCCGCAGAGCCTACAAGTTGTCTATATTAGAAGTTTATAGTAGGGTTTCGGGAGATATTACAAAAGGGGATTAGTAGTTGAACAAATTCAGTACAGTCAAACCCTCGGTCACGCTGACGCCGTGCTAGCAGAACCATCGTCGACTTCTGAACAGTGTTCATCTACCAATTTATACAACCATCGTTTTGGTCAACCCGTAATATGTTTTCTATTCAATTTCAAAAGTTGTCGCCCCCTGACATCCTCCCTCATCTCGATACTATGACGAGGCCACTTCCCTGATATATGGACTGTGGTGAGATTTGAACGTTGGCCATTTGCTCGGAATGCGAAAAATGTAACCCCGTAATCCTTAACATAGGAAATACCCTATTTGATGGCGTGTAAGACACTTTTTTTCTTCAAAAAATGTATTATATGCAATTATATTAATCTTCTTCCTAACGCTCGCCTCTGTAAGCTTTTGCTTCAGGTAATTATTTCTACCTAGCCGGACTCCATAATATAAATAAATTTACTTAAACGCTGACATCATTAAATTTGTTATCGTTATTTTTATCATTTAGTAGAGGTAGTGATGCTGTTGGTAAAAAGCATTTATCCTATCAACATATCAAGGATTTTCGTTGGTAACGGCTGACTTATTATACCTAAATATACCTCAGCACACTCGTAAATTTAACAAGCTTGAAAGTATATAAGAAAGAGATGTAATTAAAATGATATACCGGTAATGGTAAAACAGTGCTCTGGAATAGCTTACTTTAAATATTAAAAATATAAATACATATAGACCTGTCACTCAGTTATGTGCCATGCTTAGGCGATCATGTATCTTTCGATACATGACTGACGAGGCAGATTACTTCCCGCAGTAGGTTGCCATTTCTTTCTGCGGTAAGCCAGTTGCCATCCAAGTTCATAGAACCCAGTATGTCCTGGTATTTGGAGGGAGAAGAAGAGGAATCATACCTTTTCCAGGGATATTAGCACGTATGTGAATGTAATGGATTCGACTGGAATTTGAACCCGGCTTTCCGATTCCATAATCCAAGCTGCTATCCATTATTGCAATGTAATACAATGCCAATTTCAAGTGTGAATCATTTTCAACGGCTTTTTAATTATTTTTTAACGGATGTTCAAAAAGGAAATAATTGTGAATTATCTTTTATCAGAAGAAGAGTAATGAAATATGAAAATTCAATAACTCTTTAAAACCCCCCATACGCAGGTTTTGAATTCAGAGTTTTCCTTCACGTAGACCAGTTGCCATCCAAGGCTATAAAAACCAGTCTATCCTGCTATTTATCCATCGCTGGAGAAGAAGAGGATTCATACCCTTTAGCACGTAAGTGAATGTAATGGATTCGACTGAAATTCCTCATTCCGAGCCGCTATCCATTACACCACTATATTATCCTATTATAGACCGTTTTTCCTTAAGTGAGATGGCAGCGCTTCTAATAACCGTTCGTCGTTTTGACAGTCAAAAACGGTAAATTGTTTAGAAAAGTTTAACGAAACCAATTTTTTCAATCTAGATTATATTTTCGGATAAAAAGTCTATCATTTTTTCGTTGTAACCATTTTTTTTACTCATGTATTTCTCTCTTCTGTTTTCATTTCTTTTTTTCCCATTTTTATGCGAAATTATCTCATCTGTATATCATATTTCGTTGGGTTACATTCTGGTTGATAAGTAGATAAATTTTATAAAATCCTTCACAAGGGAGACAACTCAGATCCCAGATTTATCCTATTCTGTTACAGATAAAGAAACACGTTTTATTTTTATCGATTGTTGAACAATTTGAATATAATGCTTTAACTCTTTAATTTTTTGTGATTGTATTTTGTTCTCATGAATTTGAATATATACATTTACATTATTCTGTGAATTTTTATTAACTGTAAACGCTACTGTATAAACATCCCTCCATAAAATGTATTCGATTGGAAGCAATACAGACTTACATTTACGCAGATAATACTGGCTAAAATCAATTATATAAAACCTGCATGCATTTCAAGAAAAATAAATCGTATAAAGCACGATAGTTGTTGTAGGTGTTAGCATATAAAATATGTGCATAAAGTCCTTAAGATATTCAGTCAGTATTTATGTATGTATGACTTCATTATTGCATTATTTGTTGTACTTAATACAAAAACTGAAGACAAAGAATCCACAAGTATTCAATTAAAGTAGTATTTTAAAAAAGCTCTCTTATTCAGCTTAGTAACATAGGGAATTTTATTCAGTAAAAATAGTTCAACGTTGAGGACGGCCTCCGTAGCTACGATGTGTATTATTCGTCGAAGAAATTAACACAAATAATAAGATTTCAATGAAGAACAAAGGCAGAATCGGCACATAAATGCGTATTGTAGCAAAATTAATTCACTGGGGTTAGAAAGAAGGTTACTTAAAGAACTGTCCAGTCACATAAAAAAATAAGCTTTGTTTTCTGGATATTAATATGCGGATTTGAATGGGAAAAACTATTTTTTTCTATGTCTATGTAGTGATAGTAGGAATGGCTTACTGTTTGCTAGTGTTAATCTTGTTTGGTCTCACTAATATCTACGCTGTCTTCACGTCATGAGTGCTGTTTAGATAGAAAGAGGGTTCTCTACTTGGCATCTGGCTATTTATCATTTTTACTGATTGAGAGATGTGCCTGGAATTATGGAGTAGAGATTATTTTTATTGATCAATAAATGACATGATGCGTCCTACAACTTTTCTAACTTCAGGAGTAGCTGTCTAAAAAGAAGATCAGGCGCTATATTTGAGTAGTGGTTTGACTGATGTACCATGTACAGGTCAAGTGGTTCTCTGTAATGTTGGCTATTATCATCACAAAGGAAGTCTTTATTAAATCCTTGGTATTTTTGTGGCTAGTGGTTGATCTATCTCTCGACGCGGGCCCAGGTCATAGGTATCACGGTGTGAATTGGTTTATAGTTAGTTTCACAGTTTTCGTTTTTTGTGTCAAACCTACCATTAATGCTCTCCATAGATCAAATATGTTCATATATTCAAATATGTAATATGTTCACGAATTCATTTCCTTATCATTGGCATAGATTTTTTTTTTTTATATATTGGAACTATTGAGCTGGTTAAACACATTGTCGCTAATGTCTCTTCAGAGTCCAAGCCTGGATACACATTATCCTCAAAATACAACCAAAGAACGTCCTATCCTAAATGATGAGGTAAGAGAAATGCATGCAGGATACATTAGAATATTGGGAGGAGGTGGTACAGGTTCGAAATAGTAATATATTGGCCTGAGCATAGGACCACCAGTAGAACGGACATTCTGAGACAACGATCAGATATTCCGATTGAAGTATTTCCCCAGATATTATATAGTCTTATAGCCATACCATATTGAAACACCAGTTTCCGTATGGTCACTGAAGTTAACCAAAGTTGAGCCTGGTCACTACCTAGGTGGGTGAATGGTTTGGAATAGCAGGTATTTGTTAGCTTGGGTGTACGTGTGGCGTAATGGATATTGATTCGAATTGATAATCGCAGAAAAGAGTTTAAATTTCAATTGGGTTCTTTATAATGATTTTCCAAGCGTAGCTCAGATGTGGCACAAGGCCGAAAGTATGGGACACCCAGTGAGGATGAAACTCACTACTCACTCGTAATTGTTCTATCGAGACAAGCTTGCTAACCATTACACCGACTCGAGGTGCCCAGTTAGGTTCGTTATATACACTTGTGAGCAAATACACTTAGGGAATGTATGAATTCACCTTTTCTCCCCCACCCCATGGATTAATTAGTAGAACTTCTATCAGTAAATCATTGTTATCTCCAAATTCACACGATCTTAAAATATTTTCCGGTTTTAAATAACCTGCAAAATCTTGATAAACGGCAGAAAACGAATTAATCTATGAAACCAGATATTATATCCTGGTGTTTTCATCGGGTTCATAGAACTGGGAGAGTTGTAAATCTCAGAGAAAGGAAACTGAATGATTGCAGAACTCTGTTGGTATGCGACCAAACACAATTATGAGAAGAGACATGGGGCATAACAAGTAGGGATCAAATCTGTATGTGAAAATAGACCGCCTATGTTAATACGACAAATGAGAATACTAATATTTGGTTCAAGAAAGACGACTTTACCTAACGTTATGGATTATTTTATCTAAGTCACACGATAGATATATTTTTTAATCGCTATCACCCCATTCAAGGCAGTGAATCCGTTAAGGCACAACTGGTTACAGATTGTGAAAGAATTAGGCACAGAGACATTAATAATGAGCGAGAAGATGAAAGAGTAATCAGAAAGATATTAGATAGCGTTATGAAACATTATATGGAAAGAGAGAGGAGAGCAAGAGATGAGAAAGGTAGAGAGAGAGAGAGAGAGAGAGAGAGAGAGAGAGTGTGTGTGTGTGTGTGTGTGTGTGTGTGTGTGTGTGTGAGGATATTTATCAATTGCATGGGATTGTTAACTTAAACTTCAGTGCTATTTTCAGAGCATAATATATATATATATATATATATATATATATATATATATATATATATTGAATAAAAGACAGACCACGTTAAGATTCCATGTAATCATCAGATTTTACTTCCAAAAGCTGAAAATTTTCAGCTTTTGGATTTTCAGCTTTTGGAAGTAAAGTCTGATGATCCAGAACCCTGTAAAATGGGTTATGGTGAAATAGCTTATTACATGGAATCTTAACGTGGTCTGTCTTTTATTCAAACATATCTGCTCTGAATTTTACATTGAGCTCTCTGGATATCATCCTCCTCAGGTCTACCCATACGGATTACCTAAATTTGAATAAACTAACTATATATATATATATATATATATATATATATATATATATATATATATATATATATATATATATATATATAATAAGGAGAAAAAGCGCGAATTTGTAAGCAGTGACTATTACTGCGGATAATACATGACACTCAAACGGATTGAATTCTCTAAGTCGCTAGCGTGCCTATGAAAAAAATAAATATGCAAAAATTCGTCTCTCTCGCTGCCGTGCGCCGAAAGCCTACGGGTGAGACTGATATGAAATCGGTCGGGTTTCGGTCCCGGCTTGAAGCGATCGAATGTCTAGTCACACTGATGAGCTGTGATACAGCGAAACAATCTGTCCGTGGATGACTAGATATAATACGAAATGGAATAAGTCCGTCCATTATGCAAATATATTTTCTGTTCATATGTTATGTTCAAATGCTCTGTTTATAATAAACAGTATTAATTAAATTTACCAGCCTGAATGTCCGAGAAATTTCGTAGACAGGAATCGAACCTGTATACTACACGGAACTGTCATTTGTCCTAACGTGCTATACTATTTAACTGCAGAGGAAACGTCTGTTTATCAAAGTCAGATTACTGTTTTTAAAAAAGAAATTTCCCACGAAATTTCATATGTTATTACAGCGTCGTTATCTCAAGTGTAAGTAAAAAATTATCCGCTATTTTGCCATAACATATCTTTAGGTGTGACATACTACCTTCAGCTCATGCGTGTTTATAGTAGCAAGTATTGTTGTCACCTGATCTAAATTTGAGCTTCATCGCGTCAGTTTTCTTGCATCTATTACAGAGTAAACATGGCCGCTTCGCTCGCAGTGAGTACCAATGTGGAACAAAAAGCAGTGATCCGAATCTGCAGCGAACATGCCACCTCATCGATGATAACAAGCCGGTTCGCCATTACCATCTTTCGAACTTGCTGAATCATTTCGTCAGTGGTGGATGTTGACGGGCGTCATGCTCCGTCTTCGTCCGTCACAATTGTCTGACCATTTTAAACTTCTCCATTCACTCAGGCACACTTCAACGAGGTAGTGCACTGTGGTCGTACTTTGTAAAAAGCCCCTATGAAATTTCAACTCCTGACAGAAATCGGCCCCGATCAAAGAAATTGGATCACAGCAGAAGGAAACTGGAGCGAGTTCATTTTTCGATTACGTGCTCACAATAGTCGCATCTATTTGCACGCATGAGCTGATATGTTGCGGCAAAAGTACGGATCATTTTTTTTACTTACTCTCGTATAATATCCCTACACGGAAGCCGCTAGTAGTCCGCCGATTGCAACGCCAGTGGTCCTTTGGCGGCAGCGACCGGCGGGACACGCCGGGGGGAGCTCTAGCGGTCCGCCAGTGGTAACATTGCCGAGACGAACAAGAAGGTAGCCTGACAGTGCGCCACCAGCGGCAAACGCTAGCGAAATACACACACACACACACACACACACACACACACACACACACACACACACACACATATATATATATATATATATATATGTGAAAATATATATAAAATAGGAAAGAACTGGTTAGGCAAATAATCCAAAGTTCCTTAGTATTTTAGTTATTATTTTTTAAAAATAGTGCTCGATACAAAAGTAGAGCATAAATATAATTATTTATTTAAAATTATGATTCCATCTCGCGACATAAGAGGTCTCATGTTTCAAAACAAGAGCCGAAAACTTCAATATAATTATTTGAATTAAATTGAGTTAAAGTAAGCTCTGTTCCATCTTCAAGCGAAGTTTTTTTTAGGAATAACTTATTTCTGAAATTTACGTGTTTTAATAATAGAAATCAAAATTTCCATGGTAACAGCTCGGGCGAATTGTTTAAATTGGGTAGGCGTGTGTTGGGTGTTAATAATAAGTACCAGTATAGAGTTACTTTCATAGATGTCAAGTCAGGGTAAGGTAGGGGTGTCTAAATTTGAAACGCAAGATGTTTTAGCCTAGTCTGGTTTACGTGTCTATGGAGATTTTTTTTATTTTTTTATTTCTTTATGTAAGGGATTTGTGCATATAAAAAAAACTGCCGTAACATTTGTTTTTTGACGACTTCATATATATATATATATATATATATATACCGCTAGAGTGTGGAAAGAAATAATGAGAAAAACCTAAACCATAAATAAAATACTACGAAGAAAAGTGTGATTTGGAACCCCAGAAGCAAGTCACAAAGACAGTGAATCTTAACCAGTGGTGAACACACTCCTTAGGGGCGCGATATCTGTTTCTAGGATGTGTTAGGATACCTAATCATTAAGATTGATTTATTAAGGAAAATCTAGTGAAGTGTTTGGAAATCTGACAGATAAGTTTACATTGTAGAAATTTGGCCAATTGCTACCATCATAATCATATGGATTTTGCAATATTGTTTTTGAACAATAAAAAGGAGTTATTCTTTCAATGTAAACTTTGTACACGAGTTTATTATTGATATATGCTTGGGATATCTTCCATTTTCGCATTCATAACGTATTTCACAACCCTGATACTGAATTATCTCCCTTAGATTAGGTTACCTCATTTCATATTCTAAGCCAAAATTTATTTTTTCATGAATAAAAGATGACTGTGACTAGTAAGACTTAACATTTAAAAAAACAACAAAAAAACTTTCTCCAGTTTTATATTCTGTGCACATATCTTTTATGGAAAATTTCGTAACCATTAAGATTGTGTTTTATGAAATTAAATAATTAAAATAAAAAGGTCAAACTGTGTTCGATGTAACAATTATAAAATAAAATAGATTCTATGTTTTTCATCAGTTCTAGAAGCGGGTGCGAGAACTGATTGGTCGTTTGAAAGGGATGCGGACAAGGAAAAAATATTAAGAATCATTGCTCTTAGAAGAGGGAAACCGCTGCTGCCAAAATCGAACGTAGCATAAAGAAAATCACTGAACGAGGTCAGGATAGGTTTTGAGCACATCATGCCACAAGTAAATGAAGCTACTTTCACACAGGCATGTATTGCGTTTACAAAGTAATCCGTATGTATATAAAACATGTATATAAACACAGACATTTGTTCATATCGTTTTTGTGTATGAAACATAGCAAGGAGGATAGACATATACTGATTTGTTGTTTGATAGATATGATAGAATTCTAGAAACTTTTCAGGTTCCTTCGCACATATATCACATATAGCCTCACATAAAGAGAAGCATTCGCACACAAACGCACGAATATATTAATTTCGGTTAGGATCTACTACGTCACGCGGCACTGTCTTTGATGTGAAATAAACACTTGGAAAATGATTTAATTAGCTTCGGCAAAACATGAAGTTTGGTTCCTCGTTGACGTAATGGAACATTTTAACAGGAATTTTGACGACTTTTCTTGCTAAATGATGAAGTCGAAAGAATGAGAAGGATAAAAACGCTAGGTTTGATGAACTCTTGACTTGATCCATCAGCTTACTAATTGAAATTGTAACAATGTTATTTTTCTAAGTTTAGTCGTCTTTGTTCAGGATCAATTAAGATTCTGGATTTCGAAAGTAAGTTCTGTAATTATATAAGATTAATATTACATAATTTTTCAATAAATACAGAGGTCGAAGCACTAGAATATTTTTAATATCGCAAATATACATACTCTCTTTGTGTGTGCATATATATATATATATATATATATATATATATATATATATATATATATATATGGAGAGACAGAGAGCGAGAAAGAGAGGATTCCTAAGTGTATACTGTCTATATTTTAAACGCTATACATCTGATATTTAACTTTTCTCTACAGATATATATATATATATATATATATATATATATATATATATATATATATATATATATATATATAAGTATAGGTAACTATACTCGTTTCGAAAAACCCTCGAATTTTTGATTTGCCAATAATCAAATCAATCACGAGAGAAAAAAGGTTTTAAAAAAGAAAGAGCCAGAAACATGAAAGTCTGTCGAAAAAAATCGCACAGATACAGGTTTGAAGCCCAAAGAAAAAAACCCGACACGAGTAAACAACTAACTAACAAAAGAGTTCAACACAACCGTAGAGCAGACCTAGATACACCTAGTGAGCCAGACAAACCTTTCCTAGGTTTCACCTAAGCGGATCATCAGGGATCCGCTTAGGTGAAACCTGGGTCGGTTTGTCTGGCTCACTAGGTTTCTTATTCTCTCTCTCTCTCTCCCTCCTCTCTCTCTCTCTCTATATATATATATATATATATATATATATATATATATATTTTAAAAAAACGAGCACATACACCCACACGCAGATGACTTAAGTACACGTGAACTAAAACATTCATGCAAATTTGTATCCAGTCAATAACGTGAGGGTCACTAACTGGCCATAGATATTTAAATATGGTTATCGCAACCTGCTGAATTTCATTTCATGCATTAATCTGTTGAAAAGGGACATTTAATTTTGTTTGAACGTGTTCGGTGGTGGCAGATGAAGCTCTGAGTTTTAAAATTGTTGATCTGCAAATATTTTCACGTATTTTCTCTAGAGTTTGCAGAGCATATCAAGAAAATGAAAAGCATGCCGGTGAGCTGAATAATAACCAGTCAAGTTCAAACTGACGGAAAGGCAACAGTAGCTTAAGTAATCACTCTTTGCAATGGAGGTATACAAAAGATCATCTCTCAACAGGCATCAAATTCAACCTTGAAGCAGATGGTCTATAATAGCAGATGACCATGCCAGGTGCAAATACTGTCAAAATAAGAAAAAGAATCTAAAATTCGCCGATGAACATAAAAACTGAAATTGGGAAAACCTTGTCTGGTCTGATTAGTCTAGATTTCTGCTGCAACATTCCGGTTGTACGGCGAGTATTTTGCCTAAACGGCATGAAATTATGGATTCATTTCCTTTTCATAACGATTCAAGATAGCGTAGTGTAAAGATGTGGGGTACTATATTTTCTCAGCCATGCATTGATACCAATAAAACATCGTTTATACCGCTGCCTAGATATAGTCGATTTGTTTAACGGCATATCACCTCGTTATGAGACATTAAATGCTGAAATTTAATTCTTTTAGTACGAAGTAATAAATATATGCTATTTTGCTTTCACAATTGAATACGTGGAAGATGATAAACAGCTTTTGTGTATATACATCTTTGAGTGGACAAAATTACGGGAAGTGGTTATATGTGTGTTATATGTTTTAGATTTTTAAAGTTATATTTTAGAATACAGTTATATAAGAAATTCTAAGATATTATATGGATTAATGTCATGAAAACCGGCTCCCGGATTGAAAAATCCAAGCCATTATCCATTACACTAACCACATTATCCAAGCTTACTGGCTTTGGTATTCCGAATTGGTTACTCATCATGTTAATGAGCAGGATCGATATTGCTTAACTTTGGTAATTGTACGATAACCAGTGCTTCAATGAAATATGGTTGTAAACCTTAACGACAAAAGATGTTCAAACAAATAGTGTTCAAACCTGGTAGTAGAAGAGAAAGTGAGTATATATATATATATGTGTGTGTGTATGCGTGTGCGTGCATGTGTGTATATGTAAAAATTTATTCAAAAGGTTTATATTTGAGATGATGGTATATTTAAATTTGAAATCGAAATTTGAAAGTTTTATCCATATGTGCAACGAAATTTGAACCAACAGACTCATCAGTTGCATATAATAGGATATATATATATATATATATATATATATATATATATATATATATATATATATATATATGTGTGTGTGTGTGTGTGTGTGTGTGTGTGTGTAGTGTATTCGGGAAGATGTTCCTTGATCTAAGCTTTTATGTTCACCCTAAATTAAAGAAAATACACGGAGTTTAGAAATGTTCATGATCAGATATAATAGACATTCATTGTATGTTATATTTAGAATTATATGTGTGTGTGTGTGTGTGTCTGTGTGTGTGTGTGTGTGTGCGTTTGTGTGTGTATAAAGTGGATACTGAGGTCAACATCCAGCTGCGACCCTCTGTTTTATGCTTAGACGCAATCTTTAGGTCATGTGTATGGCGATTTAGCTCGGCTATTTGTGTATTGATTTATTTTATACAACGATAAATCCAAAAATTGTAAACTCGATATGGAGGAAAAAATTGCTATAATTTCATTCCCGCGCCAAAACAAATTACTAAAAAACGATCAAAATGCAGACACGAAATCTTACTACATTATTTAAGAAATAGAAAACTAAAAACAAACTAAAAGAAATAAAAAATAAATAAAAAATAAATTAACCCAAATCAATAAGTTAACAAATTAAATAAATAATAAACAAACTACGAATTCACACATAAACACAAGCAAACGAAATATTAACAATCAACAAAAAATAACAAAGTAATCAATAATAAATGATGAGTAAAAAAGTTAACAAACAACACAATAAAATAACTACAAATTTGTGAATTATTCCACAATTGTTGCTATTTAATAGCCCTTATAATAATTTGAACATAATCCGTTACCGATTAGTTTAAGGTAGAATGCTCTCTGTTACCATGTAGACTACGTTACATTTGTCATTCGTGTACATTTGTGTATTGTATGTCTTTAACATTGTTGTAGCATACATCAGGATTGATGGATATGTCCGCATTCACATAAATGCAGTAGTAAATACTGTATGTAGGTCCGCAGTTAAAGTAAATTACAGATATAAGCAAGAATATTGTTCATTGTTCGTGATAAAAATAAAGAATTTGTATATTCAAGAATTAAAATTGATGGGAAAGTAATATTTTGAGATTTCTTGTCTTTGGACTACAAGGAAACATCTATTAAAGAGTGGCTTCTCGTGAGTTACTTTTGAAGTCTAGGCGAAAATGTCCAAATGGTGTTTATTTTTTGTTATCATTTTACTTATCTCCTCAAAGATATTTACTCCGGTATGTAACTTAATGTTAAAAGCTTTCCGTAAACAAGTATTATTAACTTTTTCAACCGACTTTTTGCAAATATCACACATAAAATACTGACAGAATTGATATCATAGTTAATGTGCTACAGAAACTTATTTATCACTTTATTTGAAATTCCATAAACGCTTTTTTTTCCTCAAATAAGAAATTAAAATTGTGAATATCTTGGAGAATACTTTATCAATTCAGAAAATGCATTACCTTAGTTATAGTTAAGATTGGCATATATTCAAATCACACAATTCGACATTATTTACATTATTCGGACTATTGTCCTCTTCTTTGTTGCCATATTTATCACAACGTTTCGGGCGTTGTACGCTTCGGCCTTCTTCAGGTGGTTGGAATGTCGAACTGGACCCTTTATTTCGCTCGCTGGAATAGACTGTTTTAAGAAAATTTCTGTTTTTATTTTTTTCTATTTAACGGCGAAGAATAAAAGCTTATGATTTCTTACTCTTGAGCATGCAATATACAACAGATCATGCCTATATTTCTGAGATGAGGTATTATGTACATTATTTACATTATTCGGACTATTGTCCTGATCTTTGTCGACATATTTATCACAAGATGTCAGTTATCAGTTATCTCCTGTTAATTCCCCACTCCAAGTTCTTCACCGCCTTAACCAGGTCTTGTCGCTGGATCTAACGCTTTTATCTACTCTGCCATGTGTCTTTCAGGTAATCTGTGTTTGAATTTCTGGGTATTATAAACATAATGTCTTCAGCAACCATTTTTTACCAGTGCTCATATTGCAATTTTTGCTGTTATCATTGCATGTTTTTACCATTTTTCGTTGTTATCGCTTTTCTCATGAATTTCTTATTACTGCTTCCCAGATTGTATTCATTTCTATGCTTAGTCGGCTCAGGAGATTCTTGTGGCCTAGCACATGTGCTGATTCCTCAAGTTTACGAATTTTCCAATGATATTCTTTCTCTATGATTTCAACCTGATCCCACAGAGGGCGGTGATCTCACTTTTCTCTCCATATGTGGTCAGCCACGTCTGATTTTTCCTCTACCCCTTGTGTTACAGCTTTCTCATGTTCTTGAAAATAGTCCAAATAATGTAAATAGTGTACATGATACCTCATCGCAGAAATATAGAAAGATAGCACACGAATCGAGTTAATCAACACGAAAATAAAAATAAGAGAATATCGTTCATTTGATCACTCAACCGGTGTACTCGGGCCCAGGAATACGCTATGAAGGTAGCCAGGTGCCCACAAGTTAACAGAAGAATAATTTATGATTTTCATATTTAAATAAACTTTAGACTTTAAAAAGGTACACAAACCATCGGCAAATATTCCAAGGATAAATGAAGTCATTGTCAGTCGATATTTTAAACAGGGTGCTAAAGTCCTTAATCGGTAAGGCATTTCCTTTTTAACTTCCTCAAGGGATTTAAATCAGTCATTATCAGCTTCTCCAAAATAAAACAAACATATTCTTCATAAATCTACTTAACCCCCCAAAAAAAAAAAACTGTGCTATTTAAATATATAATGTAATATATTAAAAATAAATGCTTATTTCAGGAACTTTACTATTGTCATATTCTCAAATGTCATGACTAATTTTTCCTTATTAAAATTTAAAGTTCTCCTCTGTGTTTTAGTTATTCTACAAGTGCACTCTGTAGTAAAAAAATAGGTAGAGAAACACTGGTTTAGCCGCCAAGAATTGAATTAAAAGGAGAATAATGTCAACAGTTCTAAATTCATCTATAACATTGACTCAGTAATATGGGAGATGAACACCTTTGCTACATAGGATAATCACATTGCAAAATTTCATGTTAAAAAATTAGTAAAAGAGTGAAGGGTTGGCGAGATAAAATTTGTGAGAGGGGAGTTAATGTCTTGGAGGCTGTCAAAGAAGTGGTGAGGACATGGAAATATGAAGTTAACATTTAAAATACAAGAGAAGAAATGAGAGAAGCGAAGAGGCAAGGAAAAGGAAGTAAAAAGAGTAAATAATTCGTAAGAAAGGCATTTGTCTGGCTTGTTGATTTCAACATTTATTTAGATTGAACGTTTACTTGTTAGTTCTTCATGTGAATCTTCATAAGTAGCCGAGTTCGAATGAAAACGATGATTACAAGTTGGGCCGACTTATTAATGGATACTCAGGAATAAACATTACGCACACACATGGACACACACATACATTTATGTACATATAAATAGTAGAATAGTATATACATATATATATATATATATATATATATATAAATATATATATATATAAATATATATATATATATATATATATATATATATATAGATAGATAGATAGATAGATAGATAGATAGTTTGTAGCATGTATACAAAAGTAAACCCACTGGTATATACTAAATCACTCAAATGGTATATATATACTGGGTGTATAAAAAATAATTTTACAAAATTTGGGGGCATCTTCTGTGCAACCAAACAAGGAAAAAATCCATATAAACATAAGTCTGCAAATCTTTTTTTTGAGTTATTAAGTTTAATGTGAGTTTTCGGTAGATGGGGCTGTGTTGCCATGTTGACTAGGTTACATTTGTTATTCGCGTACATTTGTGGATAGTCTGTCTTCTTCATTTAACGTGGATAGTAGTGAGTTAAGTGAGAAGTGTCCGGTTTAACAATGGCAGAATATTCATAACGCGACATGATTTTTTGCATACGGCCACGCGGATGGTAATGGACGCGAGGCTGCACGGTTGTATAAGATTGCCTTTCCAGACCGAAAGTAGCCGAGTCATCCAACGCTTGCTGCTGTTTATCATCGCGTTGCTGAGACAGGATATGTAGCACCATGAACTATGGTAATGTGTATTTTCAATTGCATTTTGTATTTACATTTTACAGAGTCTAAAGTAAACTTTAAAATTGTTAACTTAAAAACGAATCATTTACGAACATACGTTTATGTGAACTTTTGTCATTGTTTAGATGTGAGGAACCCACCCCCAAAATTTGTAAAAACCTTTTTGATTACACACACACACACACACACACACACACACACACACACACACACACATATATATATATATATATATATATATATATATATATATATATATATATATATATATATATATATATATATATATATATATATATATATATATATATATATATATATATATATATATACATATATATATATATATATATATATATATATATATACATACATATACACATATATATATATATATATATATATATATATATATATATATATATATATATATATAATGCTTTTATCAATTTTTAGGTATTTTAACATGTGGATGACTCCATTATATTTCTATTATCAACGAGTCAGTTGCGGATAGAGTTTGGTAGGTCTCCATCTTTATTTAAAACTACTGATCTCATTGTCAAAAATTATAACTCACCGGCAAGATCCCAATTACAGAGAACCAATATTATTTGCGAATTGCCAAGACCATTCTGTAGAAGCACATTTCTGTTACCTCCAGTTTTCTCTTCGTCTGTGTGGTGATAACCAAATTCGTAAATCATTATATTGGATATACTACAACATGCCTAACAAAAGGACTCACGTTACATCTCTCTGGTCATAGCTCAATTAGGTCATTTAGATAAACATGGAGACATACCAAACTGTATACGCACCATACGCGTTGATAATAAAAATATAATGGCCTCATTCACGCACACATACACACAGACGCACAAACACACACATATGTGTGTGTGTGTGTATAAGTGTTTGTATGTAACAATTTAGTTTCCCAAGGAAACAAATTCAGACATTGATCTATAGACAGTCAAATGAAAAATGGATCGATTTGTGTCAAATTCTTCTCTCATATTTCATTCATCCATATTGGTTTTCCTTGATTTTTCATACTGATAGCTTAACATTACTGTGTTTAATAGCATATAGACAAGCTTTTACCAACTTAGAAGCCCCCCTCCACCAAGTATGTTCCTGTTCATATATACAAAGATGCGATAATTTGATCGGCAAATGTTTAGCTAGACACTGTATCTACCAATTCTTGTATCTCTCCTAATAATGAAACGTTGAATATAAGTGGTAAATTTATATGCCACCATATGCGGTAAGTGACGAGTTAATAACCTAATGTTTTGCAAATAAAAAACAAAAAAAACGAAAAGTTCCTAAGTGTGATGACAGTTCGGAAGCGGTTATAAATTCATTAAATGTTTCTTCAAACGCAGTAAAGATATATTTTTTAAATAACATCTTCATTCAGGTCGTAAACAATTACGGTTCTTTGTAGATTTTGTCTGTATCGGGCAAGCGCACTATGGTCATCTTCAGGTATTCAAACAGATTAAAAATATCCGTGAATTACCATTATTTCTTGGGAGAGAACCAGAAGAATGATTTCTCGTTGTGGTCTTCATAGGTTTAATTTCAGATTAAACTTACTCCTAAACTGGCTGTAAATCATTTTTAGTGACGCCAGTCTATCATGCTTTTTACCCCATAGCTAGAGGGATAACAGATTAATGCCTTTTCCAAGGACCTTATTGCGAAAATTACGCAAGAAACTACGAAAACAAAGTTAAACCATAAGTTACTAATAATCAGAACAGTTGGATATAATTCTAAAAGAAGACTTTCTCCAAAAATGTAAATACTATTTCAGTACATAAAAGTGATAAATGGAATACATATTAATTTCTGGGAGATCGTGTAATGGATATGAGCATAAGATATACGTAATATATTTTGATGCTTTCGAACTAGAGTTCGCATCTTGATTGATCTTAATGTTACTATAGATCGGACGTTTCGGCCAAGAACACTATGGCCATCTTCAGGTATGCATTATAAGTAGCTATGGGATCCATTTGGGAAAGATGCTAGAATAACATAGAAATGGAAGTACATCGCCTGCATACGGATAGAAAAATATCAGAAACGGAAAAAGAAATAAGACAGGAATATGTTTCTCTTCAGATTTGTCCAACATCTACACCGAGTTTATCCAAAGGCAACTGGAAAACCTCCCAGGATTTATTATGGGTGGGTGTAATCTTAACATTGTAAGATACGCAGATGACACTGTGTTAAAGAAAGGCATAGAAAAAAAAGCTACATAACCTCCTAGAGAAGGGGGTAAAGGAAAGTGAGAATGAAAGTTAAGCTCTCAAATGTAAGAAGACATAAAATATAGCTGTCATTATCTATGAGTTCAAATGCCCCTTAAGGAACTGTGTTCCTGATCAAACCGGACTCATAAATAATTACATCGGTTACACAACTACATGCTTATCCTAACGACTTACGTTACACCTATCTGATCACAGCTCCATTAGAACCCATTTAAACACACACACACACACACAAACTTACCAGACTCCATTAGAAACATACTAGTAGAAAAACACAAATAAGGATACACAGGGTCATCTGCTTATCTTACAACGTTAAGATTAATAAATCCTGAGAGGTTTTCCAGTTGCCTTTGGAAAGACTCGGTGTAGATGTTGGACAAATCTGAAGAGAAACATATTCCTGTCTTACTTCTTTTTCTGTTTCTGCTATTTTTCTATCCGTATGCAGGCGATGTACTTCCATTTCTATGTTATTCTATCTTTTCCAAATAGATCCCATAGCTACATATAAGGAATACCTGAGGATGACCATAGTGTACTTGGCCGAAACATCAGATCTATAGTAAAATTGACAATCAAAGGTGCTAACTCTAGTTCGAAAACGTCAAAATATATTATGCATATCCTATGGTTGTATCTACTACACACAGATTTTGCTTTCACAATTGAATACGTGAGAGATGATACTCAACTTTTGTGCAGATACATGTTTGTGTAGACATAATTACTAGAGGCGGTGATATGTATGTTAAAAATTGCAGTTTTGTTGAAATTACATCTTGGAATACAGTCTGATTTCTTTAAGAAATTGTAGGATATTACATGGACTAATATCCGGAAAGAGTTCTTTCATGTTGGTTGTTTGATTTTGTTCAAAGGCTACGAATGATGGGACACTGCAACAAGATGTTAGATGATACGGTCCTATAATTTCCTATTAAACGTCTCCTGCCAATGCTCAACAAGTTGATAAACTTGTAAGGAAATCTGAAAGGTATTCACAGTTATGCTATGGTTTGCTTTGGTTGATTTTGTTTAGCGGTATATCAACTTCAATTGGTTATTTAATGCCGAAATCTAAATATGCTGAACAGTTTTATGACTTCAATTAGAGTTAAAATATATTGTCGGTCATTTTGCTATAAAATTTATTGTTGGTAATTCTGCTATAAAATGTATTGTTGGTAAATATAAATATATATCGTTGGTATTTTTCATGATAATGTATCGCTGGTAGTTTTAATATAAAAATGTATTTTATACTTTCATAGTATTTACGAGTTCACTATTTGCCCATAGCTGGCACCCTAACAGGTGCTACTACCCCGGATCTGTCTTGACCTTGGAACAACAGCAATTAAGAGGTGGTTTCACTTTCCTCAAAATATCGAATAACTCGATCAAAAATCTTGCTGCAGGATGTTTATCGTCATGCCCAGAACTAACAAAATTAAATAATGTAACAAGTGTTAATGTCGTAAAATCAGGTTTCTAGGTTTGTCTTAATGAAAACATAAGTAAATTTATCATGTTTATCAGCAACTTTTCAGAAAGAAATATTGATAATCTGAATAGCACATTTGTTTTAAAAAATAGTGTTTCTTTTCAACTGAAGTCACTTTCTGTTTATTTATTTTATTTTGAAGCCATCGAAGCCGAATTTTTTTCAATAAATATCTTCAAAGTTTGATCTAGAAAATATATAATAGATTTGATCGAGCTCGGAATAAATGGATTGCCTATCAATTTTTTATTACGTTTTTTTTTTCAGTTCTGATGTGATGTCGATTTGTGTTGAATATAAATAGAACAAAATCTAAGAAGCCAGGCTAACATGTCTTTTCTGAAAGGTGAAATTTTCGCTGGTGGCCCAGAATTTTTACATATCTTATTATCAACATCAGTATGCTTAAGATGCTTGCTCATCCATCATACAGCATTAACTAATAGGCGGTAACTTGTTTTCTGGCTCTTAAAATCTACCAAGAAAAGCATACTGCTAACCCCTCTCGATTTGGGGGTAAAATCAACAAAAGTAATTCATTTACTAATGTGTTCAAAAGCTTTGCACGCCAGTGTATTTTTAGGCCCCGCATTCTTCAATGTAAAAATAAAACAGTACAACTTATTACTAGCTTGAGCATTCCTTAGCTGCATTTGATTCATTTAAATAATGGGAAATTCTAAGAGAAATCAAATCTACTTATAATAACACCTTTTTTTCTTTTCTAAATCACACCCGGGCTTACGTCCATATCACGTTGAAACGCTGGTTCACGTATGATCACCGAAGTTAAGCAACCTCAAACCTAGTCAGTACCTAGATGGCTTACTGCTTGGGAATACCTGTTGCTGTAAGCCTGAATATGCGGGAGATATCAGGGATAATGGCTCGGAATCGGGAATCGGAAAGCTGAGTTTCAATTCCAGTCGAGTCGCAGATACTCTTCGGAAAGGTATAAATGTATTTCTTCTCCTTAAGTTAGGGGTTAATTAGTAGGACATTTATCAGTAAGTCATTATTATTTTTAAAACATTTTTTACAGTCTAATAACATTTTCTGGTTTTAAATAACCGGAAATGGTTCATAAACCATAAAAAAAAAACAAATCCAAATCTATCAGCCAATCAATAAATCAATCACACCCACTATTGATGTCTCGCATTAATCGAAAGTTTGGATTGTATAAACTGTTTGGACCAATGTCTACACACAAGAAACACGTTTGCGCGAGGATATTTGAACATTAGAAAATGTGAATAAATCTAATAGACACACAATTCACAATATCAGTTTTAAAACAATTGCTTTTCAAATATACCGAATAATCATATATATGAGTGGTCATTGGGGTCAACACCAAATGGCCATTGTCTTTTTTTATACTTGAACGTTGCCACAACTTTACACAGTTAGTATAAAAAAATGCGTAAGGAGCCAATGTACATGTTTACAAATTCTCTACTGTCTTGCTCTTTTGGAATGCACAAAGATGGCGAAGGCAATCAAGAAATGATTGACTAGCTCTTCTGAAAACAAGCTTCCCTGTAGAAATTGTTCGTATTGCGTAACCATCCATATCTCCATGGCCACGTATTAGGCTTCGTATCTTACGAGCAAAGCGTCCAGGGATATCTCCTCTCAGGAATACCAGTGTTTGGCTTATCTGCAGTATTTGGTTGACAGACAAAAGGACATCTGGGTCTCTTATCCAAGCTAAGGATCATCCTTTTCGTGTTGTTTAAACAAACTTGATGTATAAACAGACCATTTCAATGAATAATCAATATGTCGAACCACTTGTCCGGTATTTTTACATTCTATCTCTGAAACATTGATCTGTTCGAAGCTAAACATTTACCATATTTTCTTATGTCACTTCTTCTAACTATAGCAATATTTTCTATCTTGATTGCATTTTACGCACCCATACTTATCCCTTCATCTTTTTAATAAATGCATTAGATAGATCAAAAACTATACATATTACTGTTATTCTCAGATATTTATTTATAAATCTTAGACGTCCACTGATAAGTAGATTGAAATGCTGTATAATTTTCAACAGAAAGTTTATGTCTGTTCGCTTTGATTTATCCAGTGTAAGTGAAACTGTGAAAACACGTAAAGGTTCACGGTTAATGATAGAATTAGACACAATGTTATGAGTGAACTTTTGAACAGTAGCTGGCCATCAACATTGAACGGGGATTCAAGATGATCTACTGCAATTGGTACATTTTAAGGTACGTTAAGATTTCTCCAGACCAAAATAAACATATTCTATTCCAAATACAGTCTTTGTTGGCACAGCCTTTAACGTTTTCTGGAGTGTACAAGCTGTTAATGGAAATTCTGGATGATTATGTCGTCTCTGTATTTTAAGTAGAGCATAATTTGCATTTTGTTGAATTTCTTACTCCGTTCTTCAAGCACGGAGATCATTTCCTAAACTTTCTTCAGTTTTTCCTTTCTTCTGTAGATCAGATGATATCGTAATAGGCTGGTCAATTTCATCCTATATTTCAACATCACTGCATCGACTCCATTACTACCGGCAGAAGAGCTGGTATCATTCAGAAAAGAATTGATTTAAATATCAACATAACTGGAGCTAAAAACAGATATTTTCAAATGCAACTAACTCATGTGGTGGATTGAATCGGAATCATTTTTTACAGCGGGATGTTTGTTGTTTTGTTTGATCACGTTTATTTGCTATTCAGTAACATTTGTATTTCTAATGTCATCGTTTTTTGTCCTCAAGTCTTCCATGGTGTATCATGCTGAAACTTCAAGAATGAAAGAAATTTTCCCCAATTCCCTCTCTATTTCTTTTCCATATTTAAAACAAAATCATGCTTTAACGAATACTTTTTAATTATTTATTAATTTCACGTTTTAGAAAAAAAAATAAATGAAATATTTCAAACAAAAGCAGTTAATAAAATATTTTAGATAATATTCGTTTTACTCTAGTTTCCAAGAATAAATTTATTTTCTAAAGTTAGACAATTACAATAGAATATATATACCCACAAAAATACTTAAATAAAAAAGGACCTTCTTTTTAAAAGTAGAGAATATCATTAAAAAATCTACTAAGCCGGGTTCTATTAATATATTTGCTATTAATTTAGAAATGGGAACAGTTAATGCAAACAAATACCGTAATTCCCCATTTTTTTTTTAAAAAAATAAGCAAAATCAGGGACGCATATTATGCACAGTTACAAAAAAAAAATCTTTAAAAAATTGCCGAAGAATTAATAAGAATTATCATGAAACTAAATTAAAACAACATTTTTCTATGTTTAAAATCATTTTTCTTAAAATAAGAGAAGAAAACGCTGGCCATAATGAAGTTGGAGAGGTACAATTTATAGAGTGTGATTACCAAATAAGGGTGCATATTATGCATGAGTAGAAACATTTTTCCACACTTTCATCACAATTTTAGGTGTGCGTACTATAGATTATAAAGGAAAATTAAGATAATTGATGAAAATAATCCTTCCTCAAGGGATTTTTGCCTGGGAAACTTTTGGCAGCATTATTTATGCTTCCAAAATGTTAAAAGAAATAACTGCATTGGTCCTTGAAAACGAAATATAATATAATATATAAATTATACATACATACATATATATATATATATATATATATATATATATATATATATATATATATATATATGAGAGTTAAAATTAAAAAAGTGCAGGCACCCCTCGATTAATGCGCATTCAATTAATGTGTTTTCGATTAGTGCGCTAAACTTTTAATATACCAAAATTCGGTTAGTGCATGCATCATACTGGATTAGTACGGTAAAACATTCTTTAGTTTAAACATAGTAATTGATATTACTTTTTATAGCTGCCGATGTATACATTAACCACACTAATCGAGGGATTCTTGTAATAAGATTTGCTTCCTTATTTTATTCATTAAACTGTGGTAGTGAAACTGTAATAGTCACAGATAGATGAACAGGCTCATTCCACTTGCTTAAACTAACAGCTCGTATCTGTTCTATACCAAATTCCATGAATTTGGCCTTTTCTAGAATTATTTAAAAAGAACAAAAATATTGCGATTTTAAAAATTTGAAGTCGAATGACGTTGACAAATTGGGGCATTTTTTTTTTTTTTTACTAATGTGAAAAAGCCCTAAAGTTGGTGATCAAATTATGCATGTAAATTGATGTTAAACTAGACCCTGACTTTTTCCGGTGCATTAACTAGTTTAAATTCAGATTATGACTTGGCTTTGCTGCCATATTTGAAATTAAAATTTTCTGCAACGGGTTTGAAAATAGAAACGGAAATCAGTGTTCATAATAAAAATGAAAACATTTAGAGCAGGGATTTAACGTACCTCTGAAAAATTACCTTTTCAAAATCGAATAAAACATTATGGATCACGAACATAAAAAACAAAATCAGATTTTCTATATTTTACGTGGAGTTTTCAATTTGCTATGTAAATTGTACCCAATTTCTTACGAAAAAAAAAACAAGGAAAAAGCTCATATTACATGATAAAATTATTCTTAAATTAATTTAATTTTATGTAAACATTATTTTAACACAAAACAGATGAATGATAAACATGAATATACTGTACGTTTTATTTTAATTTAGAATTATTTTAATTTTTTAAAGTTTCCTGTGTCGTGTTAAATAATGCCTTGATACAAAATTTCAAATTTCAAACAACCGCGAAATATGAATTAAAAACATAGTTCTTAGTTATGTTTCCTTTTTATTATAATTATTAAAATATTTTTATTTATATATCTAAAATATAATCAGCGAAACTCAATCGGATTACAAATATATGGAATACATAAACATCAAACAGAAGAAAGTGTACAACAATCTGAAGGCTTTAACGTTTCTAGTTTCTAATGTTCATATTGCAACTGATGCTTCCGGTTAGATGAGGTGATATCCTTTTAGGTGTCCTATTTTTATAATGAGACCTTCTGATATACTCTACAGGTTCCACCAAAATGGATGCTTTTATGCGAAATGAAAATAAAAATCGCTACCCGCTGTTTTAAAATATTTGCAAAAAATCAGACAATTAACTGATTCAAACGGAATTTTCAGGATTTATTCATACTGAATGACTTTTATAATGAATAGGTTATTTTATTAAAAATGTTTTGGAAATATTTTGGGCTGTCTGTCTCTTTCAATATCTCTTGTGCACTTTTTAATTTGGGTGGGTATTTGTTAAATCTGTTTACAGTTCTATAAAGAAAAGTACCTGAAGATGTTATTTCAGTAAAAGAAATTATGCAATATCAAGTTTGAACATACTGAAAATTTCTCCCGAATTTTACCAAAAATTAATTCAATAAAACTAAATAGTTTATGACAGTTGGTGTTTGCATAATTTAATAACATACATTATTTTCTTTTATATATTAAGAAAACAAATCTACGCTTAATATTTATTTGAAAAAATATTTGTAATTTTTCATCTTAAAATCCACACCATTGCTGTTCGTAAGAAGTGCCTTTTTTAATTAAGTAAAGGCATGTTTGAAGAGTCAAAATAAAGTTTAATGCCATTTTCGTGTGTGAACTTTTTAAAAGGAATTATTTTTCAGTTTAGCAACTGTTAGATTATTTTTGGTATGAATAGAAAGGAAACACTTGTTTGATTTCGTTTTCCCATCGGAAGAGTAATATGATATATGATATTTCAATATCTATTAAATTCAGGATAATTATTAAAAAAAACGATATTTTATAACGGTTTGAAGTAATTATATTGTTGATGTCTTTCTTACATTAATATAATTTCAATAAAAGGTAAGAATGAAGAGACAATTTCACGTGTGAAACAAATAAGTTTAACAGATGAACATAAATCGCCGAATTATTAGATTTTAATAACATTTCAGCAAAAAACATTTTTAAAAGCAAGAGAACAAACAGTATTTCTGGTATTTTTTGTCTTTTGATAAGACGTTCTAAAAATCTTAAGAGATTTTTGATATTTTAAGGCATCAAGTGTTTTATACAACACTTGTTTCGCACTTATGGTCTTGGAGAAATTTTATTAGCATTTTCATCGTTCAGGTTCTTACAAGATAAAAAAAAAAACTTAAATAGAACTTTAAATAATTATTTCAGGCGTAAAGCACATCCTTTTAAAAGTGACCTAGTATTCGGTTCTATTTCAGTAAAAGGTATGAAGTTCAGAACAATATATATTTAAAAAGATTAAATAGTCTCTAATATTCTTCGTAATTTTCTCATCTTTTATGCTGGCAGTCTTATTTATCTATTTTAGTAAGGTGTTTTAAAGTGTTTTATCTCTCTCTCTCTCTCTCTGTATATATATATATATATATATATATATATATATATATATTAAGTAAAATCTGTTGGTTCGTTCTTCACACCCAACATAAAAATCAGCCTTGTGCCACGTCCTGCGTTGTGGGGAGGTTTGGAAATACGAGTTCGATCAACCGTTAGATATTTAGCGTTTCAAACCAAAGTTAGGGGACAATTGCAAACAGGTAAGAGGTACAAAGTATAGTTTATTTTATTAGGATGCATAATTTAGTACAATAAATTTTCATTCATATTTCTGGAAAAATTAAAAGTTTTATTTACTTCAAATACAAAACAATTTAATAATTAAAATAACAAATAATTGTTTAATAAAATGCAATATTGTTTTTTGCATATATTTTTTAAAGTTTTAATATATACAAGAATCCAATTTCCAGTTCGCCTTGCGTTTGCGAGATCTATAAAGAAAGTACAAGGCTATACGCTTCAAAAAGTTGGAGTTTGGCTCCAGAAAGGAATATTTATACATGGACTTGTTGTACATTATTTACATTATTTGGGCTATTGTCCTCATCTTTGTCGCCATATTTATCACAACGTTTAAGGACACATGACACAGTGGATAAAGGCGTTGGTTAGATCCAGTGACAGGACCCAAAGAGTGTGAGTTCAATACCCGGTTAAGGCAGTGGAGAACTTTCAGAGGGAAATTAGCAGGAGATAACTGATAAATGACATCAAACATGGCACGTGAAACTAGAACAGTCTACCCCAGGGAGCGAAATAAAGGGTTCAGTTCGAATTCCAACCACCTGAAGAAGGACGGAGCGTACAACGGATGAAACGTTGTGATAAATATGGCAACAAAGATGAGGACAATAGTCCGAATAATGTAAATAATGTACATAATACCTCATCTCAGAAATATAGACCTGACCTGTTGCATATTGCATGCTCAAGAGTAAGAAATCATAAGCTTTTATTCTTCGCCGTTAAATAGAAATAAAATAAAAACTGAAATTTTCTTAAAAATATTGATTATTTCTTTAATTTGGTTTAATTTCATGGGACTTCATGTCCCATGAAATTAAACCAAATTAAAGAAATTATCAAACAGCGAAGTAGGGTTTTTGTCAAAGTATTTTCTAAAAAAATCAGCTTATTCAAATTTCATCGATTGGTTTGCGAAATTTAACGAAACGTAGATTAAATCTTGACAAAAAATGTTAGCAATAACTTTAGTAATTAGCGATAACTTCAATACTGAGAGGATTTCAACAGTGGTCAGCGTGTTGTAAAAAATTCTAGTTCAGTAAAAATTGAGGTTTTTCGTCGTTATTTTTATTACCTGTAATAAAAAAAAACTCCAACTAAAATACTGTACGCTTTAAAATATGACTACAAATCAACTTACAGATGAAAAATTAATAAAAGAGAATTGGCTCTCATTCAATAAATTGTAGCAATGTAATGAAAACAAACAAAAAGAATCACTATAAGAAGGATCTTCGGAGGAGGTTTTCATGATTGGAGCAGGTGCAAAAAACTCTACAAAATATTACCGCATGTCACCTAGTGATAGTATTTTAATTTTTTTCAAACCCGTTAAATGAAAGAAGAAAAAAAGATTTCGGATATTTGAGACCCTATTTGAAAAATTAAATGTAACGTGGAAAATATGTTCAGAATAATTTTAGCTTGAGTGAAAATTATTTTAAATTATTGTGTAATAAAAGACAAAATAAATTACAACACTATAAAATGGAAAGCATTAAAAATAATGACAAATGAGAGTGATATATCATTTTTGATATTCGCTCAAAATAGGTTAAAAGTTATGTAATATTGACCCTACTGAATTATTAGAATTGATGAATGCGTTAAAGCTTAGAGACAAAAAGCTTTGTGAAAGTTACCTCCATGTGAAAATCAGGCAAATGATCGTTTTATTGGAAGGCGTGTCAGGAATATTTGCTGAATTTAAACAATGATGCCAGCTGCTCTGCAGAAAATGGATAACAAATTCCAGGGAGACATTAGAAAGTAAATTCGACATTTAAATTAGGGAATTTCAATTACCGTATTTCCACATGTATAATACACATTTTTTTCTAAAAAAATAATAAGCAAAATGAAGGTTGCGTATTATGCACAGATACAAAAACTCTTTAAAAAATTGCCGTAAAATAAAATAAGAATTATCATAAAACTAAATTAAAATAATGTTATTCTATGTTTAAAACCATTTTTTAAATAAGAGTAGGAAACGCTCGCTGTAATAAAATTGGAGAGGTACAATTTATAGGGTTTGATTACCAAACAAGAGGCGCGGATTATGCATAAGTAGAAGCATTTTCGCACGGTTTCAGCACAATTTTAGGTGTGGTTATTATGGGTGAATGCGTATTATACATGGAGAATTACAGTAAAAATATATGAAAATAACTTTCAAATTATAATCAAGAAACAATTATTCTGCTTTTTGAGCCACTGCACTTCGCAACATTACCATAAAGTTGTAACAAAGTTGCGGATGTATAGTTAGTTTTGGGTCAGTAACACTGCAACTATACTCTGGGGAGTCAAAAAAGCAACATTTCTGCAACTTGTGCAATGTTTCGGAGAGACTGAAAAGAAAAATTAAAACAACGCTAAAAGACATCGTATTTTGTAACGTTACAAGACAATGTAAAAGGCAACGTATTTTGTAACGTTACAAGACAATGTAAAAGGCAACGTATTTTGTAACGTTACAAGACAATGTAAAAGGCATTGTATTTTGTAACGTTACAAGACAACGTTAAAAGGCAACGTATTTGGCAACATATCTTTAATGTTACAGGTTAACGTCGTGGGGAGTCTTCCAAACAACTTATTGAAACTTAACAATGCATCGCATTTGCAACGTTAAAAGTCAACATTACGGGAATTTTTTTTTGAAATCGACAAATGAAACATTAATTTAATTTCATTTCGTTTCATTTTCTATTTAAACTTTTATAAACGTTGTTGCAACATCATTTTCTTAGCAGAGATGAAAAAAGTTGCTTGCAACAATTCAGTAATGTCACCACATATCGGTTAGCCAAAATACAACGATTCTACAACATTGCAAGAACGCACCATTTTAACATTTTTATATTTTTAGTTCATTTTTTAGATGAGAAGTAACAAAAATAAAACATACATGATCTCCCACATCAAATACAATTAAGGACAAGTGAAGATGAGGACATTGTAGCTGGTGGGAAGGTTGCGTTTATAACAACATTGATAATAATCAAAGGTGAGAAAATTAGTTGGAATGAATCAAATATTTAGTCCCATGCGTGATGCAAACATAGTCGATCATGTATCTTTCGATACACGACTGACGAGGCAGATTTTTTCCCGCAGTAGAGTGCCATTTCTTTCTGCAGTAGACCAGTTGCCATCAAAAGCTATAGAACCAGGTCTGTCCTGCTATTCACCCATAGCGGGGGTGGGATGAAGAAGAGGATTCATACTTTGCCCAAGGATATTAGCACGTAAGTGAATGTAATGGATTCGAACTCGGCTCTCCGACTCCTCAATCCGAGCCGCTATCCATTATTCCACCGTGAAACTAAATAATCACAGCTTGCAATTTCAAAATTTGATAGTCATTGGTTGGATTTAAACGCACTTTATATTTATTATCAAAAATACATATTCTCGGAGAAAGGACATAATATAAATATGAATCATGAATCGCAGATGTTTTTTGATCATTTGAGGTGTTTGTATATCAGTTAAAAGTACAAAATGAATTTAACATATTTATAAAGAGTCTTCTTCTTTACTACGTGCGTCTATCTTATTCAGTAAAAGTAACTGACCCATAAATACTGTCTACGTAATGTTTGAAATCTGGACCAGTTTCGTTCAAACGCAAGTCGGCGTCAAATAAATACAAAAATTAAGCTAATCAAATAATTTTCCTCTTGAACAGATAGCACAACAGATGAATTGTATATAAATATATTTAATCTTCTTCTTCTATCTTTGTTTAACCCGTGTCTCTATTAATTACATGGATCTGACAGTATTCGGAGATTATTTAAAATAAAAAAAACAGCTAATAAACAGTGAGACATTCTTATATATATATATATATATATATATATATATATATAGATACATAGATAGATAGATAGATGTTAAAATGATTTGATAGAACTATGCCCTTGGGAAAAGTACAGAATAAATAAGATATCTAGACAAAAATGCATTATCTGTGCTATGCTCCGATGATTGTTGGGTAAAGATTGTGAGTAAGCAAACGAGAAATCCATTCGTCCATAACCATGTCCAGGCACGTTAATTCCAAAAAAGTTGCTGCATCCATTTTCAGCCTTGGCAAAATGCATTATCTATTATATATATATATATATATATTGTATAAAAGATATGTGAGTTTATTTTTTTAAAGATTCCATTTTTGTTTCATAACTTTTATAACCTTATCAGGGTGTTGAAAAGTTAAATGGTTTTTTCCAAATCAGTTGCTGCATCCATTTTTGTAGTGATTTTATAACATAGAATAAAAAATATATATATATATATATAAGAATATAATTGTTGGTTATTTTCATATAAAATATATATATATATATATATATATATATATATATATGTATTTCAAATGTGACGCGTTTAGATTTTTAGGGCTTAATCAGGCGAAAATGATATTTATGTTTGTTGAAACTTGACTAATGCATGGAATAATAATGCAACACAAAATGTACTTAGAACAAAATGTATTGAAACAAGAAAGTGTACACAATATTTACATATAGTCTTTTTTATATTCCTGGTAAGACCGTTCCTGGAGAATGTGTTGACAGAGTCGCAGTCGGGCAGAGTCTCTGGTTGAATCTCTTGATTCCTTCCTCTTTTCCCGGTACCAACCATATTTATATGGTTGGTACTCCACTATGCAAATTAGGTGGATCCTACCACAACAATGTTGATGCTAATACACATGCCGAAGAAGGAGATTAATGATCTAGCCATGATAAATATGTTTCCTAGGATTTTGTTTAGCTTTTGAAAAGCATCTTTAATGCGCCTTCGGATTTCGCTGTCATATTTTCCGTCCTCTGTTCAAATGCTACCCGGATATTTAACTTTTTGTTCCTGTTTATTTTTTCTATCTCCAGTTGGTAGGTTGCATGTTGGGCTGTTTCTTTTTGAACAAAGGGGTAAAATTTCTAGGAAACATAATGAGGAAAGAAGGCTTGAAAAATTAGACATTCACGGCACATATTGAAAGCAAGAAGAAACAAAATAGGAAAATTTAATTCAAAGCAAAACATAGTATTGAACATTTATAAATCCTAATAATAGTCCTATTCATGCCAATAAATACTGGATAATCTCCCCAAAAAAGACGTGAATCAACAGAAATGAAATTCTACAGAAGGATACTGAAAATACCATTGACGGAACATGTGAGGAAATTTCTACAAAGGACAGTATCATTTTATAAATAAAATTTATGGCCAGACTCAACACACTCATTGCATTAGTTGCTCATCGTAAAAATTTTAAAATTCTCAATATCGTCCTCTTCTGTGCGCGTAGGTAGTTACACCAACGAAAACAAAAGCTGAGTCCAATGAACTCCTAAAGGACGAAATGCGTCACAAAAAAATTATTTTCCTATGTTGTCATATATATATATATATATGTGTGTGTGTGTGTGTGTGTGTGTGTGTGTGTGTGTGATGTGGTGAGCGTTTGAACGCTCGCATTCTGACCATGAGACCCATGATCACCATGGTCGGTTTGTCAGGAATGTCAATCCTAGCCTGCGGCACCTTAGGTATAATAATTTGGAAACTCCTATAAAACCATCAAACGTTTTTATTTTTTTATTATTAATTTTTTGTATCTTATTGTAGTAAAATTATTGTTTTTATACAGTTCTAATCAGAGGAAATTAATCAAAATTCCTTAAAATGGCAGATCTATTAGACTTTAAAAAAGGCCAGATTGTTGGTGTACGTATGGCAGGCGCTAGTGTAACAAAAACGCTGAATTATTTGATGTAGCAAGAAGTACTGTGTCGAAAATAATGACAGCATTTGAGAAAGAAAGAAAAACCTCCTCCCTGAAGCAAAACTCTGGAAGAAATCGAAAGCTGTCTGATAGGAGACGTCGGATTCTTATGCAGATTGTTAGGTAGAATCACAAGAATACAGCTCCGAAAATTACAGTATAGCTCAATGACCATCTCGAGATCCCAGTTTATTCAGACACTGGGACAAGGAAGCTGCACAAAGCCAGATTTCACGGGAGGGTTTCAATCAGAAAACTTTTCACAAAACAATATTGTAAAATGTTTAGAGTGGAGTAGAAAGCTACAGAACAATGGAGGAATGATATATTCTCGGACGAGTCACCCCTTACCTTATTTCTGACATCTGGTTGAGTATACGTGTGGAGACAGCCTAAAGAAACATTTGATCCAGACTGTCTTCTTCCAACTTTTAAATATGACGGGGGCACTGTGATGATCTGGGGGTGGCGGCTATATCTTAGAAATCTGCAACCCCAATGGTTTCCCTTCATGGCAGGATCAAATGTCAAGAATATGTAAAAATTTTATTCGATCAAATTCATCCTATGGTCGCGGAACTGTTTCCGGAGGTAAACGCAATCTTTTAGGATGATAATGCACCGATTCACACAGCTAAAATTGTGTCTGAGTGGTACGAAGAACATTCTAGTGAAGTAGACCATCTTATCTGGCTATCACAGTCCCCAGATCTCAATATCATTAAAAGTTTATGGTGCATTTAAAAACAAAAAAGTGAGGAGTCGATATTCTCCACCATCATCACTGAAAGAACTTGAGACTGTTTTGGCAGAAGAATGGACAAAATTCCTTTGAAAATCATGCAAACTTTGTCCATATCTCTTAAAATAAAACAGTAATTACTTCTTGATGCGATCCTACACCATATTAAAGTAAAATTTCATGTGACGTGTTTTGTCTTTTAGGACTTTATCGGCCAAGGCTTGTTTACGTGACGTGACTACACATGCGCGCGAACGAAAGGCGCTGGAAATTATAAATTCAAAAAAAAAAATATATATATATCTTTTTATTATATAATCTATCAAATTTCATTTAGATTCATTAGGTTTTTGTTTCTGTTTCTTCATCTTTGTTATTAAATATCCCATAATATGATA
>CAHIKZ030002327.1:75000-95000 GCA_903632075.3 Acanthosepion pharaonis | reverse complement strand
ATATATATATATACTATCTTTTGTTTGTCAATTAGATTTAATTTTTAATGAACTGTATCAGATCACATGAAGATAAAATAATCGATAATCGAAACAAAAAAATACATGAACACAGAATGTGACAATATTCATTTTCCACCTGGTTGCTGACAATGTTATTTTTATGTATATATATATATATATATATATATATATATATATATATATATATATATATATATATATATATATATGTGTGTGTGTGTGTGTGTGGATATATATATATATATATATATATATACCTGATGTTACTGCAAAATAGTCTTAATCGTGGAACAGCATAGGATATCCTACAAAAAATTTAATATCTACAAACTAATTGAGTTTCTTTTTTCAAGGTTTTCACATAAGACATTTCACCATCTTGATACTAGTTCGTCATAAGGATCATTTAAAACCCACAAAAGTTATTCAGCTAGAAAGAGAACAGGTTAAAACCATTATGTCATCCCAACTCGCCATTGGTGAGATGAAAAAGATCATTGCGTCTTTCAGTACTGGTAGCAACATTCATACTCTGGTTTCCATCTTCAAAATCCATTCAAGTGCCATCAAGAAAATGGTGAATAAGTTTACAAATAAAGGAACTGTAAAGACGAAAACTGGATCAGGAGCTCACAACAGCAATAGGGATCATTATTTCAACTCAGAGTTAAATACATTCTTATTGTTCAATATAGTGTCCAGAAGTGTTATAATAATATCAAATTTCAGGAAGATATGTTTAATTATTTCTAAGATGCAACGGTTCAAAACTTAATGTACCGATTGGATAAATTTTCTCTGTATATACATACATACATACACACACGCATATATATATATATATATATATATATATATATATATATATATATACATGATTTGAGGTAAAACAATCTTTTTTTTTTCTTTCCCTTACCATCCTGTTTTATTACGGTATTAATAAAAATTTTTCTTGTTAGTACTCCGTTTTAGATTACCGACGATTGTGTTTGAAAATGTGTCAGTCGAAAGGTACCTTACATTTTATGTTTTAAACGTGGATATTGTTGTATCTTATGTTTAATATGATCCCATATTTTTTATTCCTCAAATGTCTGATTAGACTTGGCAGTACTAGAAATCTGTTTATATATATATATATATATGTGTGTGTGTGTGTTTGTGTGTGCGTGTGTTTGTCTGTGTTTGTCTGTGTTTGTATATATATATGCATATATATATGTGTGTGTGTGTGTACATTATATATATATATATATATATATATATATATATATTTATATTATATGACTAATTTCTTCCTGACTATACATACATCTTTTTGAATAAAAAGGCGTCTACTCCACTGAAAAACGACTATTCATTTATTGATTAAAATAAAAAAAGAATTTCCAGAAATGAAGATCGCAATATTATTGTAATAGAAATTATCACGTATTTGTGCGGAGTCGTTTGAATTAGAATGTGCTAAAGATATATTTCCTCTGAGAAGATACAAAAAACGTTAATTCGTTAAAAAATGCCCCAAATCAAAAAAAAAAAAACGAAAAGAAAATGTAATGTTCTCTTTTGCAGACGTAGACAAAAGTTAGATCTCATTTAATATTGCTAATTTCTCTTGATTCTTATCATTCTTATTAATAAAGACGTAAGATCAAAAGAATTTCGTGAAATAGGCAATGAAAGCGAGTAACATTTTGCACTGAATTATACTTGTCGCATGAAATGGTATAATACAATTAGATAATAATTTCGCATTTAGTCCAAAGATATACTGAACATGTGTGGATATGCGTGGAGCGTCACGGAGTAATAAGCGTGGAAAGTGAAAACGGGAAGCCGAGTTCAAATTTCCTCCCACTTTGCTACGTTTATTTTCTAACAAATGTTCTTATAAAAGGTATAAATCCATCTCTTCCTCCCATTATAGAATGGGACCTCTAACTTTGGCGAACACGTGTACCAATGTAGATGCAAAAGATGCCCCGAATCACGTACGCACATATATGTCGAAGACAGTCAGATCTGGTTTGCTCTGTTAGCAGTAAAACATCTTGGCATATACAGATACGGACCTCTCTGTAATCCCGGATCGTCTCATGCCAATAAAAGTGACGTCAGTTTGCCTTCGGTGAGACTTTGCTATCGGTGGAGATTCGGTGTCTAATAAAGAGGTTCCCTTGGCGTATTTTATTCCGATAATTACGCACCGCCCACCATTCTGTGTTTTTTGAGGAAGTAGCCTCACTCATCGTTATTCATTTTATATTCCTTTTCTTTCTCTATTCTTTGCCTGTTCCGTACTTAAATGCTAAGAGAACATGTGTTAAGTGTTTATCAGAGCCTCAACCCTTGCCTTGTTTTTCTACATTAGCCTTGGATGACAGCCAGTCTAGAAGAAAAAAAAACTACTCTACATTCAAATTCATGGTAGAAGAACAAGAAAACTATTCCACTACTTTTCCCATTAAATTATGGCAATTCAAAGAAACGGAATACTTCTTGACGGGACATTGCATAAGAAATACAAATATGTTCGTAGAAAAAGGGTTTACAGCAATCTTGAGCAAACTGCGATCCGCGGGCCACATGCGGACCGTTTGGTATTTCATAAGGCACACTTAATTGCATAAGGAAAATAACATTTCTAAAAATTTTACTTTGTTTTGTCCTCACCTGTTCACTCACACATTCTCCCATGCATAAACACATACATAAACAATGAGTAAGTACAATGTTTCTTGAAATTTTCAAAATTTCTCGGAAAGTAGCGTTGTCAGCATTTTAAATCAATGGCGATTTTCATTAAGGAATATGTTGTAGAGTAGTTTTTACAGTGGAGGCTTGTATTTCAATAAGTCGTCCTAAATTAGGTTCGACGTACAAAACGTTAGGAACTTGAAATAAGAGTTAATGACGCAGCAATCTAGTTGTGATGATTGATACTTCAATGTCCGACATCGACTGACTCGCTAAACACCACTGAGCTCAGCTAGCGACCGCTACTACTACTACTACTTATTATGTGTGGGAGAGTCTATTAATAATAGAATAGGTACGTTCAGGTATGACAGAATATCTTACGTGTAAACATCTTATAAAAAAAATTCTTTTCTGAAAAAAAAAAATTATCTACCATTTCTAATGTATATGCTGACGCATATTGTCTTCTGTAGTGAAAATAGCTGATGCAACTTTTACGGAAAATTATCTTGAATCATTTTAGTAGATCATGCAGCGAACTGCTCGAAAAAAAGTTGCCCATGTTTGGTTTACAGAAAGAAAAAACTCATCACAAACGGTTATTCTCATTGCTTCGGGAAAGACAGAAAACCATTTGACGATGTTCTTTGGCCCATCACCAGTTATCTAAGTAGCGCCATCTTTTATAAAATGTTTCGCACACCGGGGAATCAGACAGATATCGGTTTTTTGCTAACAATATGATTTTCACGAGAAAATACACCGTCTACAAAACACCTGTCAGTGAGCCATTTTCATTTCTCTGTTTATTTCTCGCTCCGTTGAAAATTCCGAACTTAAAACCTTTTTTTTTCGGGCTTCATTTCTGCCATATGGGTAATAATTAATGTTTAATAAATGTCTATCATACGGTTTATATTGATACTCTTTCGTCTCTCCTCGTTTTATTAACTAACCTATCTATTTTACGTATTATAAGAAGCACACGTAGACCCTTTATTCTAATCATGAATTTTGGACCTTACCATGACAACACTACTCCACGCTAGATATCGACATGAAAGTAACAAAGAAACATGCACAAATAAGATCGGACATACTCTACCTTCCCACATGCCAAAAAAAAACAAAAAAAAAAAAAAAAAAAAACGATATTGTCCCTAAAGGATTTAGATTAAAGAAAAATGTCTAATTCTCCACTAACGCGTCACTTAGATCCAAGTTTCAACAGATCTACAACTCCGCCTCTTCCTAACTACGCAACCCCGATCTTAAAGCAGCCTACTCTATAAAACAGACTCTTTCCTATCTTTGTAAAAACACCGGTTCTATTCTACACAATTCACTAGAATTCAACCACTTCGAAGTTTTTCACGCCTTACAAATCATATACAACAAACATCTTAAATTATGCCTTATGCACAAGTACAACAAAATATACAATTTAATCAACAATGACCAGTTTCCGAAACCTCACAGCTACACAGACTTTTATCCAGGCTAACCAATCTCTTCGTCTTCTACATCAGCATGCCCATCCCGATAGCAATACGACTCCACAAACCAACTAAATTAAATTATCTAATTACAAACCAACAACTGAAGAACAGACAGTATTATCACAAGGACTTTCTTTTTGCCCGTCCAAAAATTTGGATCCAGTGTATTTATGTTACGAAAACTTTCTCCACAACATCAAATTAAGGCGATACTTTTCCATCACTTACAACAACCACAAACCTTTCACCACCAATGATAAGACATACATCAAACCACACAAGTCTGCACATTGGAGGCCATGTAACAGATACAACCTTCACATTGATTCGTATACAAAAAGTGCCAGGAACCACCTAGACAAATTCATACAAAGCAACCTCCATCTAAACCACAGCCACGACATCAAAAGACAGGAACGGACAGTCGTAAAATCCCTCCAAGCTAGCAAAGACAGTATTATCAAGCAAGCCGACAAGGGCGGTTCAATCCCCATTATGAACAAAAGTAAATATATCCCAGAAGAGAAATCCCAGCTCAATGATCCATGTTTTATAAAAAAAATTCCTAGATCCAAGCACTGAACTCTAGACATATCTCGGAACTCCAATCTCTAATCAGCCATCTAGCCCACAGTATACAGGCACCAATTAAGGCTTTAATTCCGGAAAGTCACAAACCCGGCACATTCTACAACTTCCCTAAATTACAAAAACGCCCTAAAATAATCAAAGACACAACCACCAACATCTCCTTAGAGTACATCAACAGTAACCCACACAAGATATATGACCTGATAGTGTCTCTTAAGATCCATCCACTCGTCCGGCCTATAATTTATGGTATAGGAACCTTGACAACACATTTCTGATTATATTCACCAAAACTTCAAACCTATACTACCCTCTATTCTTAGCCATATTAAAGATACTACCCACTTCCTAAGAATTCTGAGTAATAGAAATAGTTTATTTCACAATGAACTCCTTGTGACGTTGGATGTGTTATCCTCATATCCTAACATCCCACATGAGTAGGGTATACTAGCCTGCAAAAATTTTTAAGCAGCAGAGGCTTCCATGAGCACCGTATACTCGATATTTCGAATATTATATATTTTATACTCACACACAACAACTTCCACTTCAACGAGCACCATTTTCTTCACGTTAGAGTCACAGCAATGGGAACAAAAATGGCCTCCAGCTATGGTAACAATTTCATGGATGCCCTTGAACAAGATATGTTTAGTAGATACCAGCTGGCACCTCTACACTATCACAGATACATAGACACCATCTTCTTCATATGGATACACGGAGAGAACAGTCTCCTAGATCTTATAAAACACCTTAATAATTTCCACTACACTATCAAATTTACTATGGAATATTCTACCACCTCCATTCTGTTTCTGCACACACTGGTACGCCTCAATAACAACCACGTCTCCACTACACTATGCACAAAGCCTACTGATGGTCATTGCTACCTTAATTTCAATAGCTACCACCCCACCAACCTAAAATATCTATATTCCATAGCCAATGCTTACGCATTAAACGCATTTGTTCTCACAAGGAAGATTACAACATACACGTAGGACAATTTTGCAATCACTTTCTTAATAGGAATTACCCATTCAAAATAATCAAAGAATCTATCACTAAAGCTTCCAAACATAATAGAAACTTTCTCCTCAATTGTGTTGCTAAAAAGAATTCCCGAATCCCTATGGTCTTTTATTTTAATTATAACATCCACAAATCTACACCTTAACTAAAGCCTTCCAACATTTAAAACAAGACAATACTATTAGTAATTTATTTAACGATAACCCCCTACACGCGAGGTGACAGACCCCAATCTCTTCAAACATTTAACATCATCAGACATCTGCAAAACACCACATCACCAAGGAAATGCCACCTGCAAAAAACCCCAGTGCCTGGTCTGCAAAGACATCATCACTCACAACATTTAGGCACACGCCGGTACTCACGTGGTATTCAAATCGTCGGCTCTAAGCGGTGACAGTTCCAATCTCGTATGCAAGAATAGGAATTATGAGAGACTAAAAGTGAACGCCAACATAGAGGAACTAAACAGAGATTTGTGTTTACTCAGAGAGTATAATTTCAACACGGATACCCAGTATCAGCAACACCGCTCCTCGGATGAGTAAGCCCTCCACCTACATTTTAACTCTAAATTTTAACAGCGATCACCTACCTTCTATATTTTTAGGTTCTACCACCTATGATTTTCCATTTCCTATAAATTACATGCTATTCAGTAATAGAAGTATTGCTGTGTACACTGAGGGTTACATTCCAGTCAATTTCATTTATATCATCATTGGTTCTATCACTATAGCTTCTTTTTATATATATTTATATAAGCAGTGTGGGAGGTTAGTGTAGATACATATTAATCTTGTATATGTATTTATACCTTTACATGTATTGAGATTCATACGTTTGTGTGGTTGCTTGTAAACGGTGCACATTCTCTCCTGATGACCCCAGTTTAAAATTCGAGAGGAACACATCAAATTCAGTTAAGTCATATGCCGTAGTGAAGCTCGGTGGAAGTGTCATTGGCATGAGGAGCATTACACATTCAGCTCGCTTCAGATGAGTTTTAATTACTTTCCAGTAATGTCCTTCTACACACTGTTATGTTCACTTATGTACGCATGTGCATCTATATATATATATATATATATATATATATATATATATATATATATATATATATATACGCTTTTTCTCTCAGTTTTTCCTTTATTCTATATTTTATTTGTCGGTACTTTTTTTGTTAATAACAGATTTCCAAATATTTTATTTTTATTTTTTTGTTAACAATAGATTTCTAAATTTTTATCCATTTTTTTGTTCCTTCGCTTTTTCATTTCATTTTATTTAATAATATTTTATTATTATTTATTCCATTTTCCGACTCCTTTTTTCTCATTACATGTTATTCTAATCACAGCCCGTCTTTCTAAACTTGACAACTTGGTCGGATAATTTTGGCTACAATTTGCGGCACGCGAGACATCTTTTCCCCTCCCAAGCCTATACCTCTCTTCATCTATGTTTACAATATCACACTAGTAATAATAGACATGCATAACGCTTTTACAACGATAACAAAATTTAAATATAAGTTTATTTTCATAAAATGTTTCGCACATGGAGGAATCAGATAGCGATCGGCTTTTTGCTAACAATATGACTTTCACCAGAAAATACACCGTCTACAAAAACATCTGTCGGTGAGTAATTCTCATTTCTCTGTTAATTTCTCGGTCCGTTGATGAAGGACACAGGCGTGTCCGAAATTTTAGAATTTAAAACCTTTTTCCGTGCTTAATTTCTATCATATGGTTAACAATCTATATTTAATAAATGTTTATCGTACTGATTATATTTGTAACCTTTCGTTTGTCCTTGTTTTATTAACTAACCAATTTATTTTACACACTCACACAAACACACACACACACACACACACATATATATATTATATATGTATATAGGTAGATAGAGAGAGAGAGGGAGTGAGAGAGAGCTTGAGCGTGTGTGTGATTTAATAAGGATAGCTTAGCTGTAACACTGCGCCGAAAATATTTCCCCAGTGAGGATAGAATTCACTACTCAGTCCTAATTAATCTACTGAGGCAAATATGCTTAAATTTATCTTCATCCCTGCTGTGCCAAAGGCTTAGGGGTAGAATCGCGGACTGACGCCAATTCAGCAGGGTTTCGATCCTAACTAGAGGCAACTGGACGTCTAGCCACACTCATGAGCTGTGATACAGCGAAATAGTCTGTCTGTGGATGACAATACACACACACACACACACACACACACACATATATATATATATATATATATATATATATATATGAATGATAAAAATAGTTTTAATGCATGATATATTTCTGGATAAATGTGCTCAATATCAGGGATAGAGCGTATGTAAATATAAAAGTAAATGCTGGCATCATGCAATCTGTTGGTCGACTATGTATGATAGTCAATGAATCATCATTAATGCGAGCTATTTGCGGTTTGTTGTATTATCAATATGGCAACTTCGATGAAACTGTGATTTGTTGAAAATCAGCAATTTATGTTGTGACATTTAATCGATAAATTCTCGAATTTCAATACCATAATAAGTAGGCATCGACTTTGGCATGTTAAGATACCTTGCAGGCCATTTGCGAAAAGCTTAATGTAGGAGGTAATTAGATGAATTTTGTCGCCATGATGACTCGGACAACAGTGACAATAAAATAAATGCAAAAGAAAAGAATGTGTTGCTGATAGTAATATTTAAAATATATTTTGCATTTTTACGCAATTTTATTAGCTCCAAATTCTATAAAAATAAACCCAAAACGTTATCTTCCCGAATTCAAATACACATGAGCATATTCCTACCTGAATACATTGTATACAAGTATTAATTTGTGTAGATAGATAGCAAACTGAATTTAAATTTTAGTTACCTTAAAACTGTTAGTCCTTAATTAAAAAGCCATCTATAAAACATTTAATAAGGGCAATGTCTGAAGGAACAATTCATAGATATTGTGTCTATTTTTGAGAGAATTCGTTTAGTTAGCTCACAAATTGAATTTAAATTGAAGTTACGATAAATCCGGTAAGCCTTTGATATAATGTCACTCTGTAAAAGGAATCATAAGACAAGTTATGAAGTGAGAATCTATAGTTTTATTACAGTAATTTTACTAAATTTGGCGGTCACTCTGATCGCTTTTACATGCATATCATTAATGTGTATATTTTAATATTAGTTCAGTTATCCTACTGCTAGTTTTTCATGTACAGATTGGTCAGTAAAAATCGGCAAATTTATTATCACTGTTTTATCTTTCACAAATAATTGACCTTGAATAACCATGAATACATTTCTTGAATAGTCATGACTTTGAATTCGACACTCGCGTAATTACTTACCTTTGATTGGTTCTTTTATGATTGAATAATTGCTGTTCGATCTGATGATACGTCATTTAAAGGTTATTTGCAGACAACTTTCGTCTTTGGTTCTGCGTTTCTCGTATGGCTAAACAACTCACTGATTCTGAGCGTCAAGTTATCGTACTTTTCAAAGAAGAACATCCGACGTGGCGATTGATGAAATTTTCAGAAATTCTTCCTGAACTTTTCAGTCACATCAGTCGCCATCAGTTTTCAACGGTTGTCCCACGTCTTTCTAGACTGACCGCTTCTTTTTTTTATTGGTCAACCTGTAGTTTTGGTAGCTGTCTTTATATCCTTGTATACTGTGTTCGTTTAATTGTAATACGTATTTGTAGCTTAATACAAACGTTGTAAATCATGTTGAGTTGAGTTTATATTTCGATGTGCGGTATATAAAAAGACTTTCTGATCTGCCACAGTCTGTAGCCTTGTAAGAGAGTTAAAGTTGAATAGATAAAGAAATCGATTCAGTAAAATGTCTTTTTTTTTTTTAATCAAGCCCATTTGAAAAAGATGTTATAAGTTGAAACACCAATCTGAAAAAAGTTCACTAACAATTGTCTGTATGATAAATATCTCTCTCCAGCCTCCACATCAATTCAAACTGGTTTCAAATGAATAAGTCATTATGTTAGATATTTTTCTAAATTTCGAAGGCTGTGAATAACAGTCTTATTTTTCCGAAAGCGTTCATCTATGTTATTGTTTTGCCAGGCTTTCATATCTGGGTCGCTGTAAATGTAAATGTGTTATTATATAAGTTTTCATATTTTCATTGTTTTGCTTGAAATAAATCCCTCAAATTATCCTCATCTGAACAATAAATTCATTAGGCAACGCGTTATTTAATACGTGCTTAATTAGTCTAGATTATGATCGCTAATCCAGTAGCATTTACATATTTGTGTGATTTAATCTAAAAACCATTAAATATCATTGCTAACGAAGTATAGTTTATAGACTATTTGAAAGAAATAAAATGTCCCGTAGCTAATACAGCTGACGTAGTTATTGAAAGAAACATTAAATTTTATTACGCTTCACATCAGTAGTTTCCTTATTAGATAAGTATAGAAATGTAAATAATACAAAATAAGTAAAGGGAATAGAAAATAAATGCGTAAAAATTTAGAGTGAAAGTACAGTGCACATGATGCTTATCTGAAACATACCTTGGCGAGATTTATTTTTCTATTCATCTAAATCAGTGCTTTGCAACCCTTTTCAGCCCATGAACCATTTTTTTCTTCAAAAAATTCAAATGGACCACTCCTACTTTTACTTTTAGTGTGATCGATTTTTACAGTAAAATACTCAATGAAAAGACAGTCTATTTAGACTTTAAAATTTATTTTAGTAAACAAGGATAAACACATGTTATCAAATCAATTTTTATGATGCTATTCAGTCTTAGTCCATTCTAGTGACTGCCTTGATCTCGGTCTTTCTGACACAAGATATCATAACCAAATGTGATAGTTCCTATGCTGTTGAATAAAAAATTGTATTATATATAGTATATATATGTATAACATTATATATATATATATATATATATATATATATATATATATGTGTGTGTGTGTGTGTAGTAAATATATATGATAAGAATAAAATAAAATATAGCACTGCATAATACCTACGTAAGTTCGAAATTTTCAAATATATTGGACATGTGTATAATTAAACAAAAATTCTTTTTATTCTTCAAGGTATGAATAATTTAGATACATTTTTGTGAAATGGCTACAATTCTTTTGACTACAAATTCTCTGTGGATCACTAGAAATGTTATGTGGACCACCGGTGATCCAGTTGGATCACGTTAAGAAAAACTGATGTAAATTAATCTTTGGATTGTATTTGAATAACTATCAATGATACCCAGTATTAAACTAGTCGCTTTATAATGTGTATGTCAACGTGGATCATGCAGGTAGAGGCTTTACACTCACGTGCACACCGAACTGGTTAACGCGCCGAGAAAAAAAATCTATCCAGAAATTTGGAAAGGAAATTAGTATTGCCAAGCAAAATAGACAATTTGGTAAAAACTAAAAAAGATCACAATAACATCATATAATAAAACCCAACTGAAAAGAAATGGAGGGCTCTCAAAAAAAAAAAAATTATAAAAATGGTTTAATTTAAAGAACTGAGAAATTTAATTATAAACGTCATCAACAAAACATGCATCCAGTAGCAAGCTCTCTGAACGGAAGATCGCAGGTTTTGAGGAGCGTGGAAGCGTTTTTTAATTGCTTTTGTCCCCAGGTTCACTCTGACCTGGAGTGGTAGCACCTGTTAGGATTACAGCTAAGAGCAAATAGAGAACCTTCAAGCAAGAATCAGAGCACTGGGAGTGTTAAAAAAACAGAAATATTATTTTATAAAAAAAATTACAAATAATACAATTTTGTAGTGAAATTACCAGCAATAAATTTCGAAAGCAGAATGACCAGAATATATTTTATAATAAAATGACCAACAATAAAACACTAACGAAATATAAAAATACATTTTTATAGTGGAATTACCAACAATACATTAAAAAATACTAACAAAACGATTTATGTATAAACTATATATCTAAAAACATACGTTTGCCCTAACAGTATAAAATTATGTATAAATATCTGTAGTTGAAGGCATAAAGTTATGTTCAAAATATACTTGATGGGACGACAGTAGGCTCACTATTTGTTTTTGCCGAAATGTTCTTTCAGCAAGATGAAGCAACTCGTCGTTTTTCTTTGGCAGTAAAAGAATACCTTAATCAAACCTTTCCACAGCAGAAGAATTGGCAGCATCGAATGGCTACCACGTTCACCTGACCTAACACCAATGGATTTGTTTGTGCAGTAAAGAACAAGGTTTATGAAAGAAATTCCCACATAGAGAACAAATTAAAAGCGTACATCTCAGATGTATTTACTGAAATTAATACAGATCGGTATTTATGCCATGCTGTGTGTCATAGTATTCAGGACAGGTACAGGAATTTTTGCAATATTTTGATCACTGAAGAGATTAAACTGTTCTAAAAAAACTAAGTAAAGTGTTAAATAAATGCATATAAACAGTTCTGAACAAATATGAATTTAACAAATTAATATAAATGTAATAAATTATTAAAAAAAATGTAAAGTGCTTACCTGCTACGTGTAAGCTGTATGTACCTGAATAAACTGCGTACAAAATATTTAAATTTCTGCATGAAATAACCCATGAATGTTGATATGCCGTTAAACAAAACTGACGACTAGGCCGACCATCAACAAAACCATCGTAATTCGAATTTATGCAGACATTGTACTAATGTTCTGAGGAAAGGCAGTTTTTCGGCTTTGTTTTTCCGCTTGCCAGAAATCTTGAAACTATCTTCAGATTAACACAAACACCGATGGTGAACAGAGAAATAGAAATGTGCAATAACCTAGTAAAACAATTCTACTATAACTAATTAATTTAACCTGACAATAACAGATGGCAGCTGTTAATCTCATCGTCAACCTTGACGAGAAGAATTAACAGTATTGCCACCCCAAATCTTTCCAAACTGAGAAAAGTCTTTCGAATCTTAAAGAATAGATTATCTTTCTGTGACACCTGCTGTTAAAAGCAGGTGTCAAAACAGGTCGCCATGTGTTTACAATACTTAATGAAACAGCTCATTACTCAGCGACTGTGAACCGAACCTGGCTGATGCAAGTGTGGCTTACGGATATATTAGTAGCGACATTTCACGCCCAAGCTGAGAGATTCACTTTCAAAAAGGCCAAGGGCAGGTTTGCAGGTGATTATATTATGTGAAAGCCATGGGAATTTGGGGACAAAACCTAACGCGAATAACAACAGGAATTACAAGAAAAAAAAAAAAAACACGTTCAATAACAGAAACAGTGCCACCGATTCACGCATTTCACACACATATAATTAGAATTCTCTTCGGCGATAACGTTTTTCGGTTAATCATCAACTAAAAACCAAGGTGTCGTTAGAAGTATATATGCATTGCTTATCTTTAAAAGGGTGGAGAAAGGTTGCACGAACATTCATGCCGAACAGGTAAAGACGTCAAAATTAATTTTAATGGGTAAATTTTATCTGTCTATATTTTTGAGATGAGGTATTGTAATTATTTACATTATTCGGACTGTTGACCCTGTCTTTATTTCCATATTCACGACGTTTCGGATTAGTATTATGCATATATTTGCATTAATTATATATAATATGTATAAAAAAATCATATTTTAAGTCTTTTGATTATAAATATAAAGAAAAACAGAGAAATGAAACAAATTTTACGTAGACTAAAGTTAATATATTAATTGTATGCTACACCTTGAAGCATCGGAAGCAAAATGGTGTGTTGCATTGTACAATGTTTTTGAAAAAAATACGAAAGATAACGACATTTTTGCTGTTTTTCTTTTCGCGAAGGTAGGTTACTCGTTCTGCCTCTTATGCCTTTAATATGTCCCCAAATTTTCAACTCTCTCTTTTAATTTAAATACAAGCGTTTTCTTTTCCTTAAAACTTCCACGTTACTCATATTTTCAGTACATGGTATTCTCAGCATGCTTCTGTAGGTCAACAGTTGTATTGTCTGTCGTTTCGCATTCACCTGTATGCAGATAATCCAAGATTTACGACAAATACTGATATTACATAACACTTTAGTAGTTTAACGATTTTTTTCCTGTTACCTAATACTTTGTTGAGGTTTTGTAAGCCACTTTTAGCTATTCTAATAAGCCTTAGAATTTCGGTGGACAATTTTCCGTTCTTAGTTAAATTTCTGTCCAATAATGATTTTTACATCGCCAATTTGATGCTCGCTATCCCTCTTGCTAACGATTGTAAATTCCGTTGATAGTTAACCGCTAGTTTTGAAAAGGACCTCCAATCTGTGGTTGACTGAGGCAAGAAATGGCTTGTAAACTTTAATGCCTCCAAAACCAAACTGCTCTCATTTATCCTCCATAAAGAAACCTCCCTGCCTCCTATCAGCATGGCTGATGCTCAATTTCATGAGAGCGTCTCTCTGCGCCTTCTGTCCTGGCTCAGACGATAAACTACATCCAACAGCAAGGCCTCTCATCAGGAGGTTTTGAAGAACGTGGTGTTCCCAGGACCACCCTTACCCGGGATGGTAGCACCTGTTAGGGTCCCAGCTATGGACAATAGTTGACCACCAAACTGCCGTCAAAACACTATGAAAGTGTAAAAATAGGTTTTAATACCAGCAATACATTTTTGTAAAAGATTATTAACAGCAATACATTTTTGATGACAAAAATATTACTAGCAATACATTATTACCAGCAATATACTTTTGATGAAAAAAGAACATTACCAACAATACATTTTGGGAAAAAAAAATTATCATCAATATATTTTTGAAAAAAATATTACTTGCAATAAAAATCTTGTTGGCATTATTTAATGCCGACAAGATTTTTGTTGCAGGTAATGCCCAATAAGGTAGATATGTCGTAAAATAAAGCAAACCAAACCAAATTTGCGCCTTCTCAGTCTGAGCTGAGGTGGAAAAACTACATTGAATCAATAGCTACATCTACTGCAAGGAAATTTGGTTCTCTGTGTTTTTTCTCTGAGTCCATCATTCAAATTTACAAATCTACCATTCGTCCTTGCATTGAATACTGTTGCTATATATGGCCAGGTGACCCTGCTGTTCATCTCGAGGTTCTCGACAAAATTCAAAGTTGGATATGCAATGCGATAGGTCCTGACCTGGCATCTCGACACCAGTCACTTTCTCACAGACGTGATTTGGCGTCTCTCTGTTTTTTCTATTAATATTTTCATAGCAACTGCTCTGACGAGCTAGTTTCACTGGTGGTCCAACTGCATGAATTTAAGCGTGCTACTAGGTTGGCATGTCGGTCCCACCCTTTTTACTAACGAAATAGTTAAATCTAACCTCCTCTTCTACTCAAACAGTTTCTTCTCTTGGACTTCCAGACAGTGGAACTCGCTCTCTCTCTTACTTGATTCACTGATAATTATAATATTCAAAAATTTAAATGTAATGCCAATCGACATCTTCTAATGCCTTGATCTTTATCGCCATCCTTTTCTTTATCCTTTCCTCAAACACCCCTCTTTACACTTACTTTCACTCCCTGTAAGCCCTTGCGTACTAGTGGCACTCCTACCTTGCTTGGGGTGAAATGCTTAAAAAAACGTTTGTTCTTCCTTGCTGCTTTCCGTTACAACACTGTCCACTGTTTACTGTGTGTTATTAACGTTGTGCTCACCAATAATAAATCCTGGTAGAATTTCTATTTCTCTTAGGACAGACCCACTATATTGGTTAAATAAATCCTGGTAGGATTTCTAGATCTCTTAGGATAGACCCACTATATAGGCTAAATAAATCCAGTGAGAAGACGCTTATTCATCTTAAGTCCCATTCAATATTATCTGCAATTAGTCAGCAAAACTGTGCGCAAACGTTGTCAACGATCAGCAGACAATAATCGATAGGGACAATTTTCGACCTTGACTTCTTGAACATTTTTTACGCAAATCGACAACTGCCACGGCAGCTACGCGTACGATGCGCGTCTGGCGACGACGAAGACAAAAACGATGATGCGGCGCCCATCAAACGGTAGCCCAGTTCGGGCCGGCGCGCACCCGAACTGCGACCCCGCCCATCGACTTGGTGGTCGGCTGCCGACGCGGCGGGGCCAATAAAAGAGCAGCAGGTGTGCGCTTTCGCAAGTCGAGATTTTAATTCATTACTATTTCAATACTTAGAGAATTATAGCCTTTTTTTGTTAAAGTCATACATTAAAGCGCCTAACTTAATCCTTTTGTGTGGGATATTTTTGAAAATTGTGAAAAACATAGCAATAAAAATCCCGGAATTTCCGACGAAGCCTTTACTAAGATCCGAAGACGCATTGAGGTGGTGAAAGATGCATTCCAAATGCTAAGCAGAGTATTAAATGACAGAAAAAAATCGCTAGAATTAAAGAGTATTGAAACGTTACATGATATCTGTCGTCGTGAATGTCGGACAATCACTTCCGAGATGAAGAAGAGACTTGAGGCAACAGATATGTCGTTCTACAGAAAGATGCCGAGGATACCACATACCGAACATGTGAGCAATAACGATGTCTTAGAGAAAATGGAAACAAAATGGAAACTTATACTTAACATCAGGAAGAGACAGTTGATATTTCTGGGCACATAATGAGTAAGGAGGACTTGTGTAATCTGTTACTCACAGGGCAGATTGAAAGAAAAATAACAATAATAACAATAATAATAATAATAATTTTCGTGTAACTCGCCGTTGGATAAATGATCTTGCTGTTCATTACAAATATTTTTTAACAAATTTCAAGTGTCACCAGAAGCAGTGGTTTACTAAGAGTAGGCTAGTTGCGATGCAAAGCCGTAATATAGGCCATTAACTGAGGATCGAACTCACTACTCAGTCGTCTGAAACAACCATGTTGGCGGAATTTTGCGACTTATAAAATTATCAGGCGGTATTTTTTTTATTCCTGCTATTTTTTTATACTGTACGGTTATTGTTTTTTCGAAAAATATTTTCTGCGGCAAGAACACTTTGGAAAATCAACCTGCCACAGAGAATATTTTTATATTCCGGGTTAGGTGAATGGACATAATTTAATCGTCCCGATAATTGTATTTGGTACTCAAGAGTACTACTCAGCGTGTTCGTTTCTAATTGGTAATATGTTTGTTTCCTACTGCAAAAACAAAACTGGTAGCAACGGAATTATTGTGAATAAAATGTATAATTTTTCCATACTTTTTTTTAACTGGCATAGTTTATACAATCGCTTCCCAGAATTCAACATATTCTTAGTTCGCACGTAATCACGTACTTTTAATGTGAAAAAACGTTATTAGAAATCGAACAATTGTTTCTTTATAGTCATTGCTTTTTATGTGTAAGGAGAGAGAATTGAAAAACTAAAATTTCGCAAACAATCATTGTGGTAATGCCTTCATTATTTCTTGACGGATTTTGCATTATCTCTTTTTTATATTGGTATTTCTTTCGTCTCGTTCCTCATAAGGAAATCCCAAGATCCTTATTTCAGCCCCGTTAAGTCACAATAAAATGAATCAAAAGTTCTTTTAAATGCATAATAATTCTACTTGTGCACGAAAAGTGTTGTGTCGCTGAAATGTAGTTAAACATCTGCCGTAATAATAAATCCATTGAGATAATATTTTCTGTATTTCCTCTGTTTTCTGTTCTTTAAAGTGATAAATCAAAATATAAAACGTATGCAGTTAGCCTGCATTAATAAAATTAAAAATTGTTTTTAACACGGTTTTGAGTTTTAGCTGATTTCAAGTTGTGAAAACCCTAGCAATGCGAATCACGTAATTTCCGAAAAAGCCATTTCAAGACATTGAATAAACACAAGAACAATAATTAATGCCTCAAGAAGTGAAGTTTAACGGAAAATATTCAAATAATTTAACGTTCGACATCTGTATATATTTAATATGTCGGTTAGGTATTATAAATTAAACTGTTAAGTAATGAAACCAAGAAAAAAATTAGTGACTTCTCTGAGAGACTTTAGGATACAAGTATTTTTCTGTTTTCATTATCTCACTCACGCCCATGTATATTTTTTTCGTATGAGTTTAATGAATATTTTTACTATGTTACTTAAAATCGAAAACTAAAAACGAATAGGAAACATAAATGCGGAAAGAGAGTTAGAAGGAAACAGTGAATAACTTGTCACATGTGCTGTATAAGCTGATAACCAACCGAGGATAAGACTATATGGTAAAGAGTCAAACGTTGCTTAAAAACTACAAAGGACAGGACGCTGTGGAGAGGCATGTTCTGAAAACATAAATGCTGATGAGCATTCAAATCGGAAATCAAGGGATCAAAAAAAGTTTACATTTTCTTTAGAAAGCTACAGCGCTCAAAGTTCTGAACTGAAAATGAGTTTTCAATGTTTAAATATGACTATAATATGTAAAATTCTACTGGTAAATGTGTTTGGTGAAAATATGTTTGTAACTTTGTTATGATTTATTTTAAATTTTCTATGATTATTTCTATTATGACGGGGTGACCAAATTGTTAGATAATCCGACTGAAATCCGGGTTCGAATCTCAACCCGATTGATTAGACAAGTAGTTGGCTTCTTGATAATATCCTGAAGAGATGACGACAGCGTGCGGAATATTTGGGAAGTGACTGAAAACTATATCACGGTTGACCTTATGAATTATATAAGGTTGACGAAACCGTTCAAAGCCGTCAATGCATGTAGCAGCGCAGTAATTCCTTGGAGGCGGTCCAAAGATCCGGGAGTGCGGTGAGAAAAAAAAAGGGCAACCAAGGGGAGGTATCTGAAACATGACATACACTATACACATATTGTACCTGAAGTGTATCTTACCTGCAACCTTAGAGTGTATCTCATTTATATAATTATGATAGGAAATACTAAGATACTCATTTGACATGCAATAGTAGCACCAAGATAAACCAATCAAAAGTTGAGTATACATTTGTGGGGTGGGGGTTCAGGGTTGTGTTTAGGGACGCACCTCCCCAAAGAAATTTGGGAATCTCTGTTAGGTATCCTGTAGTCACCATTTCTCAACAGACCGGTTGGTTGACGATCTCTCTTGAGATAGTGTAGAAACACTCATCCTATAGGCTCCTGACCACTGGCAGTGATGTATCAGTCTGAAAAACGCACAGTGAATGAAATTAAAAAAAAATTAAGTTATGTGAGTTCACAGGCGGAAATCGCGTAACATTCATAATAATTTTAAAACGTTTTTTCTCCATAAATTGAAACAACTTATGTATATCGGTCATATAGACTCCTTTGTGGAGTATAGGGACACAGCCCTGTCATGCTAGTCGTTGCTGTGAAACAAATTAAACGAGCAGAACTTTAACTTAACCTGAAAGTTTAATAATTTCAACCTGATATCTGTTAGCCATCATCTCTTTTTATTTCTCTATTTCATAGCGTGAGCAAATGGGCTCCAATTAAACTTTCGTTTATTTAATATAAAAGGCAAAGCAATTATAAGAACTGATTGTTAACAAGTCCTTTTCTTTTCACTTTTACTTTTTTTTAGAGAAGATGAAATTTCATATTTGTTTAAATAAAAAGAATAAGAGAACAGATTTCGTGACTAGATCATAAAATACTATACAAACAATGCGTTCCGAATAAATTTGATTCTAGAATATAAAGATCCTTTAAATGAGTGAATTTTTTTTAACAGCTGACGAAAGCTGAACAATATCAATACAATAAATAAACAGGAAAATAGAAGGAAACTGAAAAAATGGCTGAAAAAAATGTCTTTATTAAACTAGAAAAAATAATGGAGACATTGGGTCTGGGTGAAATGTAATGAAACGACGTCAGTTGAGAGATGAAAGGAAGAAAAAGATCATGATACTGGTAAAATTATCCATAAGTGTAAAGTAGCGATGAAAAATATCAGATATTATCCGTATGGCAGCGTTCTGCAAATAGTTTTGCCTTTACGCCATCACGAGCATTTCTGTGAATGCTGTTACAACGAATCTTTAAGGCTTACAATAATGTCACATTGAAACACCGGTTCTCATACGACCACCGAAGTTAAGCAACATCGATCAGGGTCATTACATAGCTGTAAGTTTGGGTGTGTGTGTAGTGAAATGGATAACGTCTTGGAATTGAAAATCGAA